>DWFO01000632.1:0-19141 GCA_018246595.1 Mimoniades nurscia nurscia
GTTGTATGCGGTTTGCAGTCTATTTAGTGGAGCGAATTTACCAACTTTAGTCCTACTGCGATTTATATGGAAGGTTAGTTTACGATTTATTCTGGCATTCAGTTTCGGAACGACGAAGTTCAAGTTCGATAAGAGAGACGGTTCAGAAATAGTGCCATTTACAATATTATATAATGTCTTCACGTCAGTTCAGTTAAATCATAATGATTTATTTTCTGCTATAAATAAGTGCAAAATTATTGTAACTTTAAATAATTAAATGTGGAACTGCTAACACTTGATCCCAACTACTATCACGTAGGCTTATTAATTAAAATAAATGATAAACCCTAATATTAGATGTTTTCGGAACGTTTAAGGGCTTCCAACAAAACTTATTGATCGTTACAAACGAGACAAACATTTCAAATTACCATCCCTCGGTTTTGTTTAACACATAACTATAGACTCAGCTATAAATGGTAAGGCTAAATCAAGACAAAAAATTAAATGAATTAACTGAATATTCTTACACAAAAGAAGGAGAAAAATATCCCAAATTTGACAAAATTGTAAAAAGTCCCCTCAGTGTAGCAAATGAAATGACAAGCGGCCATAAGATAAGTTACGAGCTCGAGAGAAAATTGGTTAGATAAGAACCACTTCGCTTATCTGATTAAACCGTGTACGTACTCGTAGTCCCATCTAAGTACAACTTATTATAAGATTTCGACAATTTACTTCGTTACAATGTTCTTTATCTTTCAATAAGAACAATGATTGTGATTATATAGCAGTAACAATTATTCACAGGCCACAAGTAATGTCGTAACAAGATACTTTACAACGTAGTTTCATGTTGCTTTCATAGTAACTAGTGTGTCCTCAGCCTTAGTGATATAAATGAAGCCTTATAACGATGTAGGGATTTTAAGATAGATTCGTCGCGATGGAGGCCAATATTTATTTAACAACGTTGGCTATTTAGATTGAAATTAACTTATTTTTGATGTATTACAAGAATAAACTTTTCTATGTATTTGTGTCTCACCTAATTTATCAAATATCGGAATTATGTGTGGCCTACTGCGCGTAAATGTATTAAAGCTTAATTGCATTTAACGAAAATATAATGTCGTGATGGTTCTCTATATAACTGTAGCAGTTGGCAACACGTGATTCATGTAAATTATGTATAAGTTTTAGTCTACTACGATAACCGCGAATTGGAGTTTTATGTTTTTTTGTTTCGCAGTTTTTATGCAAAAGCTAATGCGCGAACTTAAATTTTAACTTAAACTGTATTTTACTCTTTGAAATAGTTATCCTTACACTCGTTTTGGCGACAAAATATTGCATATAAAAATTAAAAGACGGATTAAGCAATATAAAAATTTAAAAAAGAAATTTAAAATAAATAAATTATATGTTAGTATGTTTCTAAACACAACCATCTAATTTAAAAGCAGGCAAATAAATATTTTTTTATGGTCAGACACAAAAAAAAAAATATTTTGTATTGGTACGTGTTGTACACTCAAACGATTCGACTCTTGTGCTCATCACAAAAATATTAATATCCTGGCATGTAATTGATCCCTGGTGCAGCATTCACGTTCACCAGAGCGACGTTTCAACTTTTCACGTAGTATTTTGTCCCGTTTTTTTATATTTTTATAATCCAGAAACGTTTTTGCCCCTAAGGCATTCATGATCATTATAATAAAAGTGGAGCGAATTATCACGTACGCGGAGCGTCTGAATGCGCCATTAAGCGACATCCTCTAATGTGCATCATTACTTAAATATGTCTTTTGAACATTCTGCTGTCTACTTCTAAATTCCTCGGCCCTTCCTATTCAAGTCCATCGAAGTTTTGATATACCTACTCACATTAATTTGTTTTGTGCAATTGGGTTGAACTCTACTGTGGATGTTTCATTAATAATTGCAATCGGTTACGAGTATGTAACGCTGTCTTATGAAACTTTAATTACAAGAACTTTTATTATTATGTGTATCACGACAAGACCTTTATTGGGTAGGTAAATACTCGTAAGACCGACAGACAAAAAGTAAAAAAAAAAGTATCTCAATATATAAATGTAAATGACCGAGCGCTTATAAACGATTGTCATGAGCCTTTTCATCTACTCTGATTTTTCTTCAAATAGCGGTTATAAGTTTTAAAAATTATTGATGTGATTTCAGCTTGTTGCCATTAGGTTGGTTAACGTTCGTCAATAATCGTCAAACCTTGTCGGAGGCCTCCGTTTTTCCGAAAGCGTTCGTGATTCCTACAGCAATTATCGATAACATAATACATAATCGTATGTTAACTTTGGGCGTACAATATAATCTTGAATTAATCTCATGAATCCGTTTCAGCAACAGAAATCATGGATTTGATTGAACATGAAATTTACTATCCGAATCGCCGATTTCTCATCGAAATGTACACACAGACACGCTCACTGGACAAGCGTATAAAGAAGTACGCGGGACACGCATATTGATAAACATAAAATCTAGGGACTCGAATTTACAGTTGCCGAAGTTAGAAACACAGTGTTTTTTGTAACTTAATTGAGAACTCATTTTCAGTTATGTTAATGCTAACGCTTATTTAGTATAACGCTTTCATCCTAAAATGGGTGATAATACGAGTACATACGAATACATTTGCATGTTATACATAAATGATTGTATATATTACAGTACAGTACAGTGAAATTGGTCTAGAGTTCAAAAAATTGTGTTTTATATCATGGAATCCGTGAAAAAAATATATAATACCCTGTTATAAAGTGGGAATACAAAGTTGGTTTATATAAACAAAATACATATTTTCTTGTCAACAAAATCTGTAGCTAAGCTTAGGGGCTTTATATGATTCTACAATCTCCGATACTTTGTTAGTCGACTTCATCCTTTACTCGTATTGAGTAGGTACTAGGGAACGCTTTATATTCCTCTTTGAGATATGTATATATAAAGTGAGAAAGCCGTACATGCAAAAAACAAACATTATTACAAACAAACAAAAAAACGGCAGGTTTGTAAATATTTCGCACGCGGTGCTCCCTGCCTACGTCGTAAGGGACCTGTTGTGACGATATAAAAAAAAACCATTACACACGAACTTAGTTGCTATGTTCGGTGAGGATTGAAACAGAGAATATTTAATGTCTTTGTATTGGGGTCCGCCGGTAATCCATTTCTCAAAGCTTAATAAATAGTACTTGAATTAATTCCCTGATAAGACTTGATTCTGACATCATTCAAATGAAATTTGGATACATGGTAAAATTTCATTTTGTTTTCAAACTTTCGTAACATAAATATTAACCAATTCTTTTTGCACTACACAACTAGATATAGCTAATAAATTTTGTTAAATGTCCTATTTTTTAATTATAATATTTTAATAGCGATGATAATAGTGTATTCAGAACTTTTCAGTATTAAATTAGTTCACGAATACTGCGGCAAAACTTAAGTAATTAGTGGTTAATATATTACGATGCAATGGCAATGCCCTTTATTCAAGTAAAAGAAATTTCAAGAACACTACGAACGCTTCCTACGTGTTCTTAATAGTATTAAAAGTAACATTTAGCTTACACAATAAACAAAAAAACAGCTAGATATAGCTATTATCTAAGTAGCGCTAATCTATTATATCGAGCTACCAATATTTATCTTTTATTATTTAGCACTGATTTAAGGATAAATTTTTTCCTATTTTAATTCGAGGTGTCAATAATTAATCTTTGACAAAAGTTACGCCCAATTCTCCTTTCCAATTGAAGAATAGCGCTTAACGCTTGTGCATGTAAATATAATTACGGTATAAGTGATTGCTCATACGATGTGCCATTCGTAAGTTCTGTCACGTTCTACATAAAGTCAAACCGGTGCATCTTTTCGTCTTGCTCAACGATTTTGACCTTTCCTTCTTAATGAACTAAATCCTCATTCGATTTCATTCTAATCGCCTCTTGACCTTCCATTATAGAACGCAATCGTATTTGCATTTGAATTGGGTATTTTCCTCAATTCGGCATTCGTTCTACTTTAAATTTTTCGTGCTATCAAGCCAATTGTTCTGGAGTTCTTAACTGTATTATAATAAAGGAAATACGGCAGTCGTTTAAAATGATTTTGACTAATAATATGTATAACCTATATGTCTATATATTAACTGCATACTAGAATAATATAGTATATTGGACATATCCAAAACATAATTACATATGTACCTAAGTACATATGTAATTATGTCATACCTAAGTATGACATGCCTAAAATATACCGGTCTACAACATCTATTCTGAAACATAAACTTGAAATGTACTTATACCTCACTACTTTTACTAATAACCAAATATTCAGTGTTCCATTTCGTTTGTTATTTCCACAATGGTTAATTTTATTGTGGTAATTTGAAAATGCTTGTTTCATGTCCCATTTACTCACTTAATGATCTCAAAACGTTTGAAGTGGCAACAGTCACTTATATTTGTGACAAAGGATTATAAGCACGACCATTTCTGCGCTCCTACATTTGTTCTCGAAATGATAATAATTATTTTTATTATACCATCACGTTAGGCCAATACCAATAGGGCAATAACCAAGGGTAGGCAGAGGGCCCAAAGTGCCAAATATCTCTATTGGTACAGATCTAACATGCTTGTTTTAGATTATTTTGATACACGCATGCCAATTCTGAAGGAATCAATAATAATGAAACAATAGAAGTAAAAATAAGTTCTTAAATAAATATGAAATCCCGAGTTGGTTACTATTGGACTTATCTAACTTAGAATTTCTAGTTATCATTTCTAATAGTTGCTCGGAATCTGGATTTGCGCACGGTGTATTGCAAAAGGGGAACCAACTATTTCATAGTGGGACGTAAAGGCGAGTGTACTTCACTTCTCTATTTACTTCTTATCGGCTTACATGCGCGATGTTACGTTTTACGATTTTTTTTAGCTATAAAACGAATAAGTAAGTACCTAAGAACATAAATATAAGCTATATAATTTTAATTGCAAGTGTAGTTGTTAGAAATAAACAATATACTTCCATTCTTAAGCTTTGAAATTACCAAAATTGCCCTTAAGTCCCTTCCCCACTGTCCTTAAACCGTTTCCGGTAAATAAATCCCTTTCGAGTGTACACTTGAAAAGGGGCAGTTTCATCATTGAGAGATTAGATGCTACTGCTGTTTGAATCACATCACCACTTGAACAACAAAGGATATCAGTATCCGACCATTTTGGAATTCTCGAATTTGGACCCAAATTGATGAATAGACCCTTTCATAGCCATTTATTACACCAGTTCCAAAATAGAATTTAAATTCAACTCAATTTTTTTATGTATAAAAGACAAGGTGCTTTATATGTACAAGACAGGATCGACTCTACATTACACTCTCAGTTCAACCCTATCTGTAGGTATCTATGCAAATATTTAAAAAAGTAAATGAAATTTTCTAACATAAAATATTAGCACCTATAATAAATTCAAACTTGCTAATCGAATATGACGAGGAATACAACGGTCAAGAGAATCGTGAAACAATCATTTAACTAACTTTAATGCTAGATGACTTACATATAATATCATATGTATGTATGCATGTATGTATGTATGTATGCATATGCTCATTAGCCGAATAAACTTCGTAGAAAAATATGTATAATGTAATAATAGATAGACACTATTACAATTACCTATATTTTACTGATATTAACGCTGTTAGAAAATGTAGTTTTAATTATTGTTACGAACATCCGCTACGTGACATATAACCTTTTTGAACATTTATTAGTAATTCCTAAAATTTAATATATGTTCCCTGGGTGAGATACAAGGTTTATGTGGGACTTTTACCGCGCTAAAAATCCCGTGGTAGTTTTCCTCTGCGCTAGTAGGCGGACTCCGGGGTTTCCAGCGGAGCGCACCGGTGTCCGCTTGCTACCCTGGAAGCCTCCTTTTAGTCGCCTCCAACGACAGGCAGGAGATCCCGTAGCTCGTATTCTGGTTCCAACTACACGCAAAAACACTACTACGCAATGCTTACGCTTCGTTTGACTTTTCGCATAAAGCCATAATAAATAAATAATGAAATAATGAAATTAAAAGAAAAATTTAATTTGCGCTACGCCAAACGAGTTAGTATTAACAATATACATAAATAAAAGTTCGTAACTCAGTCATGGTTCATTGACACAGTATTTATGTACCTCACTCAAACAAACCAGAGACCCCTCAGTAATGCTTTGCCTTGTTCTAAAATTCTACAACAATGGGCTCATGTTCCCAAACAGACTTTTGGCAACAATGACTCCTACGGTTGGACAATATTTATTATATTTGCTTTCCTTTATTTTATTTCGCACATTTACTGCGAAGTGTACAAGAATAGTTTAAAAAATCACAAGAATATTTTAAATTCATATATAATATTATAAGAAAGGACCGGTGACTAAAAGTATGACAACATGAAAGGAGCCTCCTAGATTAAGTACGAACATATCCTGCCCGGCGCACCCTGGACATTGCGACTAATCCTTTCACCACGATGGCTGATCACTCACGATCTGCCATCGATTCGACGAAGAAGAAGATCTAACCAATAAATACAAGTTGCTCCCTAGATATCCTGTACCATAGCAAGAGCCTGCTACAATTCGCTGTTCATCTGTGAATCAATGCAAATTCAATCTAGCGTTTACATAGAAGAAACATACACACAAAACTACCCGTTTACAAAGTTCATCAATCCATTCACTTACGGTATCAATTTCCAGTCATTCATTCAAATAGTTGAGACATGAATTCGAAGTACCGAAAAGACTAACTTGGTACACCGAACGGATAGAAGTTTCCTTAAACTTAGAAAGCAGTAACCCAGTAACCAAGCATTACGAGTGCTCCGTACGCACGTGCATGAGTGAAGACTCAACATTTCTCCAATGTTTACGGTGCCCTAGCTTAAATAAATTACGAGATATTTATGGCACACTAGAGCGATACTGAGCAGTGAAAGCACTTGGTATTTTCCACAGCTCTAGCCGTCGTAAAACCTCATTCAACTTGAGGTCATAGGGAATACATTCTATGAAAGAGTTATATTTGTCGATGACATATTCGAATGAATGAATGGACCCTCAGCCCAGGAAATAATCCCGAAAAATCCATTGAAATTCCGAGTTGCGACCGGTTTAGTTTCGTGAATATTGTTTCCACGGAGAACGAGTTTTTATTTGGAATCAAGTTCTACTGGCCTTTTTATTTAGTGGTTTGCGACCATGAGTTTAAGAGTCGAAGGTTATAGGTTCCTTTTCAGGATTAATATTTAATTAATAGTATTTGTTATCTTGACAGCCTCGTTGGCTGGTTGGTTACAAGCGCGACTACCGATCAAGAGGTCCTGGATTCAATTCCCGGGTCGAGCACTACCAAATCGTTCTAATTTTACATTTTTATGTGTGTAGGCGTAAAATTATATATATATTATACATACCTATATCATCTAGAATATGCTAGGTGGTCTCCAAATGTATGTAATCAGCAGTAGCCTGTTGAAGTAGCTGTCCAATTGCACATTATTTACCAAAACATCAAACATTAATAAAATTAAGCATAAAATCGTATTTTTACTGTGAACAACTTCGATGAATTCATTTGGTAAAAATTGAACGAATGAACACTACACATACACTGTACATTGTACATAATCCAATCGAATGTGAAATGTGTGTAAATAAACATCTTATGAAAAATATTGTGACAACTTACCAATTTACATTTCGATATATTTTCTGGAAATTTCTTCCAATAATATTTTTTCATCGTCAATTTTTCCTTTTTCTTGAAGATATAAGGACGTGGGTTTGTGTGTTAGAATACACCTACACAACACTTCCCTAATTCTGTGTAGCGAAGATAATGAAGTCCCAACGCAAAATTCAAAAGTTTCTGTATCACGTATCGAAGCCATGCAATAATGTTTAACAATTACAAATTAAAACTTAGGGCTGGAAAATTTTACCATTATCTATCAAATCGAGTTAATGACTGAGTTACGAAAATATTGTTTAAATTTCTAAGGTAACGGAATGCATATATCATATTATACAAAAATCCTTTCTCATCATACAAACAACATAAATATCATTTCAATATGATTTTTGTGTTTGTGCAGCCAAGTGAAGCCGAAAGTGGAGCTTATCAACGTATAAACCACACTTCATTCACCATCTATTGTTCCGTATCCCGTTATCAATAAACAACCGTCACGTATTTGGGTCTGCTCGGTTGGTTTACGAACCACTGCGCCATTTATCGATATTGAATTCTTGTATACGAAACGTTATCACTACAAACAAGTACTTTCTGTTTAAATTATATCAGTGATTTGATTTAATTGTGTTATTTCATACATCATTTTCTCAAAGGTTTTTCGTTTAATTTAATTTTCTGTCGCACACCTCTACATAATAGGTACTTGATTTTGTGTTAGATTGTGTTATTACATCACTGTGACGTTTCCATTCTCATGTCCATATTGTATCCATACGTAGAATTCAGTCGATAGACAATTTTTCGTTTAATAAATCCCGTATGTTCATCATTGAATAGAAAATTGATTACGGCTTCGAAGCTCGGATTGGGTACCTAATCAAAGTGTACGTTTTGAATGGGAGATGAGTTAGTACATATTGATAGTTCATGCAGAATTTTGAACGTATTACGCTCATAGCGTTACATTTTTAATCTAGGCTAAATAAAAAGAAAGCTCCTGTCATATAGACAGGAACTTTGACTAATTTTTACAAGCTTTTTTATTCAGACTTGAATTCGGTCGTAACCAGGTCTAAAGAAAAACGACAATGGCATTTAATATGTATTATACTAAGTCCTAATTTTCGTTACATTTGAAATCACTGCAGTTTTTCATTTTGAATGTAATATGTTATTACACTTAGGATTCGTTCTCCACTTATATAAAAATAATACCGAATTTATTAATTAAGTTAACTACAATAATAACCAACTAAAATATTTGTAAAGGTACAATGTATACATATCTAACTATCTAATGTGTTTCTATTTGAAAATTGACATGCAGTAATTATGTAGGTACTTATATCAGTAAATGAAATCATTTTTTTAAATTACCTACTCCCCACCGTTACAGACGAAGATTATTTAACAGAAGGAAGAATAAACTTATGGTCACTTTCAGTTATTTATTCCAATAAATAATAACATAATATATATATATTATATTATATTAAATAATTGAAAATGACTGCGTCGTTGGTCGACTTGGTTGCAAGCGTGATTGCCGATCAGCAGGTCCTGGGTTAATACCTCGGATCGAACAGTATGAATTTTTCTGATTTAAATTTCGTAGTAGTGGCTCGGATTCTGTATATGTGAACGGTGCATGACAATAGACTCACCACCTATTTCATAGTGGAACGTAAACATAACTGCTGAAACATGGGAGTGTACTAAACTCATTTGCCTATCTCTTTGAGGATTATAGACGTGATGTAACGTTATTGTAATAAATCAAAACCTAAGATGAGCAGATGCGCCTTTAATTTTTATCCATACTTGAGTTGACTGTTTGAAAATGCTAATTGGCATTTAGTACGCCTTTTGTTAAGAACAATGAACGATAAATAACTAAAAGATCTGAATAGTCGCAATATATATTATATCAATTACGTATTCCGCAAGTATAACTTGCTATGCGGGACTCGCATGAATATTCTTTATTACACTGAAGATAACCGCACATTTGTCGACGACGTGGCGAAGTTTGATAACTAAATAAATCCATACGGTTTCGACACGCTTGTGCACCAGAAACGTGACCGAGCATACATGACGTACCGTGACGACGTGTAGTGGAACCTTGGAGATTATCTCCGAGCGAAACGTAACTGCGTCTAATACTTACTTAAAGATAATCATTGTTTGTTCCATCTAATTAATCATGTATGTATAGTATCGTAGATTTTTTTGTTACCTGCTAGCCATAATTTCTCACCATCGCTAAGGGTTTACTGGATATTGGACATTAAGTCCGACTTAAGTACAAACTACGCGGATTGTAGGTGTTACAATAAACTATGAATAAGTCACACTCTTGTACCTGAGCGTGACTGTTGATGGAGAGATCCCGGGTTCGATCAATAGGTCGCGTACCTACTGTTTTTTTAATTCAAACTTCTAGTAATAGTAATAATAGAGAAAGGATTTGTACCCATTGTATGGCTATAGGTTTATTAATACTCGTAAGATATGTACAGACATGTAACAGTATTTTGTTTAGATATTTTTAGCGATAAATATCAATTTTTAAAAAAATATTATTAAAAAAACGTACACCAAAAATATTTCAATGATTTCAATAAAATAAATACATATATTTGCTCAAAGGGAAATTGCTTTTCGTGGCTCATTTACGTTCATTACTATCACCCTATTCCAATGCCTATTTGTGTTCGAATGTCAACTTGAAGTAGTTATACTTATTCACTGATCGGTGACGTTAAACTTTAAAGACTTCCGATAAAAGTTTAAAGCGATCGTTCCTCAAGACGCTTGAAGAACTCTCCAACGGAAAATCATATACGAGTACCTATTTATTATTTCAGCAGTAACCTACAATGTGTCAGAACATACTACATAGAAGGTTATTCTGAAAGGCATGACAACAAAATCAGAATTTGGTAGTTGTGTAATAATATTTACATGTTAGTTAGTAAATATAAAATATTTCGCCATTAGGCAAATATTTTATATTATTAAGTCGGAAAGTACGGCAAAGTTAAAAGTAAATATTGATAAATATAGTACATTCGTCAAAGTCCAAACGAGCGCTTTCCCAGTGACCCCATTTAATTTCACCGTTCAAAATATTTAAATACTTCGCTGAGAAAACGTTAGGTAAATTATTCATAAATCATTCGTTTGGGTCACGGAAAACATTAATCTTATGCGTTTATTACATATTTTTACATAATAAGTTTATTGTTGTTTTTTTCATAGGTAGGTAAGTGGATATTATTACATTACTAATGATATTTATTTGTAATTAGAAATGATTTAATTTCTACTTAAATTTAGCGAATGCGATATGATAGTAGACTTTTGAAAGTAGTAGAAATAAGTAAGAAAAGTACTAACCACAACAGGTTTCTACTTTTTTTTTTCTACTCTAGATAGCGTAACTTAATAAAGGCCCTAAAACATAGGGAAATGTTTGACGGTAGGCGTTGATGAAATTCGTGGTCACTATTGCTTCATTACCTATCATCGAATAATCTTCACCAAACTTATTATTGTTCCACTGTTAGGCACGTGGCTCCAGTGCGAGAAGGGTTAGAGCAAATGTTATCGCTTTGCTTCATATTGTTTGAATTTTACATTAATACTTTACACTGGCTACGTCTTGTGTAACTTATATTTGTTCTTAAATGTACGTACCAGTTATAAACAATTGTAAGGACACGTATGAGAGATTACTAGCAACTTTAGTATCATATTTAATAAGCTCAACAATGTAAACCATAAATGATCCAGCAACATCTGGGACGTAACAAGAAACGCAGTACGAATTATTGTTGTGTGTAATATGTTTTATATATGTTTTCTTTTTTTTATTTAATATGTAAATATTTCTATAGTTTTCGTTATGTTTAAAATAATACATTCAGTTTAATTACTGTCATTATTAGTATTAATTCTTTTTATTATATTAATAGTAATTACGAGTACCCACGTCAGTGTTGGATATTTTAACATAGCAGCTATTTTGAAATCAAGGATCTGGTTTGATCAACTTCTGAATTTTAATTCATTTGTTACAGACGTGGAAAATAGAAAAAATACTTTGGCTACTACTAATATATAACATTTTTATGTAATGATATAATGTAAGGATCATATAACTAATATCTAATATGTTCTTACTCAATGTAATATCGTATAAAGATATTTACATCACTTTGTATGCAATTTGGCATCTGCATTGGCGTTCAATTTGTATCCTTAATGATCACACAAAATAGCTTCTCTCTAGCACTCGAAGAGAAAATCCGTCAGTGGAAGAGCTTACTATCTACATAATTCAAATCCCGATCTTCCACTCATAAGGCGCTACCGAGAAATAACCTAAATTACCTTCCTACATACATAGGAATTCTAGTTTAAATGCACACCTTTAGATACAATTAAGAGCAAAATTTATTCATTCTATATTTTTTGAATGCATTTATGAATTTTCAACTCACTGATTTCAACATGACTTGTGAAGACATTTAAACCAATATATCTGACACCTCACACATTTGCGCACGGCATGGACATAATTGTCGATCGCGAATTACGCTCTTATAATTGGTCATCAGAAAATTATTTAGCTACAGCAATTATCATTTTGTTATTTAAAACGTGACTTCACGCCTGTAATTCCCGAAGAGGTAGGCCGAGGAATGCAGAACGTTTCACCGGTTACGTTTGCGTCTAACTATGGAATAGGTGGTGAGCCTATTTCCATGCATCGGGCACATCTCCAGACTCCGAAACACTACTAGAAAATATAAATTAGAAAATTTTGTAGTATTCGACCCGGAAATCGAACCCGGGACCACCCGATCGGCAGTCGCACTTGCAACAAATACGACCAACGAGTCGGTTACTTACGTACTATTTCAATAACATTTATCTTTACAAATGCTAAATATATATTCAATGCAGAATTGTATTATGGATGGTAAATCATTTGTGAATGCGTTGCAAAATGATCTGGCATTTGTCTTTGTCAAGAAACGTAAGGCAAGTAGATCAAGAAAAGTAAAACTGAAGCCAAATTTAAGGAATTCTTTATTGAGAGAGGCACATTATCATCATGGCAATCAAGATAAATGGCAGTGAATTGTAACCAACAATTTCCATGATACAGCAGAACAGGAACAACGGACAGCAAAGTAACCTGATTTAATTACGTCAGCGTGTCCGTCTAAGTGCGTCGAGCCGCTCTGACAGAGGATAAATGACTGCCCGCGGCCAATACTAACTAGCATTGAGTCGAGTGGAATGCCAAATATGTTATACGTAGTTAGTAGTGATACTGATATTTCAAGTGAGAAATAAATAATGTTTTGTGATAGCTACACGACTGGACTTTTTAAATATTCCGGATATTGGACAATTCGACAAGTTATTTTTAAGGCTTAAGTAATAAGACGTGCTCCGCGATCCCTGACCCGTACGGCCAGCTTGGGAACTATATATTCTTGATAAATTATCATTAATTAATTATTTAACGATGGAATTATGATTACAGAAAAGATCAGCAAGATAAACACTGGCCAAATCACTCACCAGTGAATTCACAAAACTGTACTCTGCTCAGTGTCAAAATCAAACCCTATTCAAAATGCAATGAGAAAACCCTTCTGCCTGCAAGCTAAGCAAGGACTTATTACAGTTGGGATTAAGTCCAATTCAGCTTGCAGTTTCAGCTAGGAGGCAGTGAAAATTACTATACGCACACTGCGAATGAATCACGTTCATTTTATATAGGCAGAAGATCTGTAAACGGATAGCTAATGCAATTTGTGATACGGAATTCTGGCACCCAAGGCCATGCCATGGTTTTTTCTATCCCTGAGTCTCTTGGATATGGTGTAACTATATTGGTCAACCAAAGTAGACTGACAGTGGTCTTAATAAATAAAAAAAGTTTATCTGTTACTGTTATAAGATACAGAATTAATTTTCGTTGTTGTTTGCACTATAAAAATCTTAATTTGATGGACGTGCTGATGAGATGCACTAAGGTGGGACACGCTAACAGTTAATGATATTAAATGATATACCTACATACATATTGATGTATACCCTCGGATAGAACTGCAATCCATTTTTAGTTTATCTACTTTTAATAGCCTGTATTGAACATGTAACATGAAATTTTATTCATTCAACGTTTGAAATAGCTAACAACTGAGCATATTCTTCACATAACACATTGCTGTTTTGTTCTGTGTACTGTATACAGCGTAATTCATTAAGCGACCTTTCATTCATGTCAGGTCTTATGAAAAAAAAATGCTTTTACCATCATAGTTCTGTATATAAACCGTTGACGTTGCGGTCGACGTAAATAGATTAAATTTTTTTGTTCGAGCTTTCAATATTTTTTATACTTCTAAATGAAAAACATATGCCAATCCCTTACAGTTATAATATCCTATATTTATCTACCCTAAAAAGAGACAGAGAAATATGTATGGTAAAAGGTTAGAAATATTTTAATAATTCATTCATCGATTCCATGGATCTTGTATCTTAGTAAAAGATTCTTCACTTTCTCCACTACTGAGATGAAGTATGAAGATATGATATATGATGTACACACAGAACGAGGGTCCGAAATGGCGGCGAATATTGAAGCCGAAATCCGATACGGTAGTGGACGATGTTGAAGGCTGATCAATATTTACACACATATAACCTACACCGAAAAGGATAATGAGTAAATGCTCTCAATGTGAGATCAATTTGTATGGTAATGCATAATTAATACGAAATACATCACAACACGCCACAGAGCGCATCATCCGCATTGCAAAATTTGCAATAGTATTAAAATTTATTATAACTAAATACTTACAATGATATATGTATAGTGGTTTGAATAGTAGCATTTTTTATATTAATCGTAAGTAGTCCGAACTAAAAATGTAATTATACTCTATATCTTCCGTAGTTAAAATAAAAATAAGATTGAAATGGTAACATAAAGCAAAGTAAGGTATGGTTTTGGAAAGAAGAACATAAACAAAGAAAACCTTTTACTCGATTACTATGCTTTGAGAAGGTATATGGTAATCAACTAGATGTGTAAACTGGCAAAATGCTAGGAAGGTGTAGACTGGAAAAGAGTGACGATATTAAAACATGTAATGATAATGAAGTTATCTTTTGATTAGAAGTTTAATGTAACGTCACACCTGTAATCCCCGAAGAGACAGAAAGAGGAGTGTATGTAGTGTACTCCCACGTTGCACCAGTTACGTTCACGACCCACCATCGAATAGGTGGTTAGCTTATTGTCATACACAAGGCATATATCTAGACTCCGAGGCACTACTAGAAAATCTATGTTAGAAAAATCCATGTAGAAACATCCATCCTGTTAATGCTTGACGCTGGATTTGAACCCAGAATCTGCCGAACGACAGTCACGCTCACTACCAACATAACCAAGGAGGCAGTCAACTACTAAGAAAATTAGACTGACAATGTTATTGAAATAGTTAACACAAAGATCTCAGAATTACCTCAGCAGATAGTAAAGTCAAGCTTAAACATCCATTCTTCAATCCATCCTTCAGTAGAATGCTGAACCATTGGATAAACATATTGATTACAAATTTCTAGAAACAAAAATTTGCACAGGACAAATGTCGCGACGAATACATTTGGCATCTCTAAATTGAGGAGAGCAACCCGCGTCCAGTATTAAAAGTTGTTGGATCCCCAAGTGAATTCACGAATGAAACTTCAACAACAATATTTGAATATTGTTTCAACCATAAACGTAAACAAAACTTGGAATTCGTCTGAACCGGTATTACATTACACTCAGCGATCTCTGTTCTGAAGTATTATAATTGTATTTATTGTGTAATCTTTCTGATTTACGTATACTTTATTTCATAAGATTTCACTGACAGTAATAAATTATCGTCACTATTCACATCTTTAGACTAATTAACAGGAACATTTGGACGGACTTTTGCTATTTTATATTCATCACCATCACCACCTGCATCAGCATCATCAAATGTTTTAAATCTTTTAACTGTTGAACACGGGTTTGCATATTCATACTATCGCATCAAAACTTCAGCCATGTACACCTGGCTACATTGGGAGCCATAATTAATTCGTGCTCACGGCATTCCACTAACACGCGAACGAACCTATGCACATGAGGAACAGATAGCCAGCGACGATTCGTCGAAATCTATCGCCATAAGTTTCTTCGATGCCCTCCGGCGACAGTCTTCCTACAAACATTCTTCTTCGCTCAAATATACCGATATAAATAATTATATGGGACATTTAGCGAAAGATATGACTTTAATCACCTATTCACACAATCACACGATGTCGCTAATGTAACCTTACAATGATGAGTAATTTTATAACACTTATGAAGTCTTAACACTTGTCGATTTAACTGAATTTGAATGTGCGATAAATTTAAATAAATAAATACATTTTTGTTCTTGATACAATGTGCGCGAAACATCTTTTCACTTAGTTGAAAAGACACTGTAACGTGCGTTATAAGCGTACGTAGACAGATATACCGTAAAGCGGTCAGTTATCTGAAATCATACAGTAATTGCACTAGCCCACGTCACACCTGGTTGGTTTTTAATCAATAGGTACTCACAATAGGGCGCGCGCGGCGCAACAGCGCCGCAGCCACAACGCTTGTTACAACACGACCGCATTGATTTGCGGCCGAATGACCGTTACCAGGCATTACCGCTATAACACGGGAAAATATGGGAAAATTGTATCCATCAAATGTACTGCATGAGTGTGATAACTAGGTGAATTAAGAGTTTGCAAAATGTAATATGAAACTTGCAAGTATGTTTGTCATTGTTGTTATTTTGTCACGTCTAATCGAAGCTACAATATTTATGTTCGATTAAACGTGGAAATTTCTGGAATACGACTACCCTTGAACTAAAACAAGAAATATTGTATGTATTTCTACGAGTATATCACCTAACTGAAATCCATATATATTACATTAACAATATTTGAAATTGCAATTTAACTTGTGACTATATTAAAATGGCCTAGTAACTAGATCTATCTGGTTTAAACTAGAATAAAATTAGACCGAAGTTATAACTGAAAACGCTCAATACATATACCTACAGCAACGGCGAGCCCTACTATCTACTTGGGAGTAGAAATATATGGTCAGTACCTATTACTATGATTGGAGTGCGACTAAAGAACAAATTGTTATATAGACTTTGTACATAAATAGAAAACATTATTATGTTATTATTATATTTATGTATTCACTAAAACAAGACAGGTATATTTAATACTAATATATAAGAATTATTCAAAATTTAATATCAGGGAATACAGTTTGGTAAATTTTCACTAATATTTACTTTCTACGCCCACCGTTTTACTTTGAAAAGGAATAAATCTTCACGAAATTGCGAATTACACGAGCTTTGTCCCCGAGCGCTACGAGCCGCCCACGCAGAATTTTTGTAATAAATATGACGCAAACTGTTTTTAATCTTAACTTTCAATTACAATTGAAGTACATTATTTTTAATTTTGACTGCCTCGTTATCGTGTTGGTTGTAAGCGTGACTGCTGATCGAGGGGTCTCAGATTCAAATCCAGGGTCTTGAAATATTGGATTTTTTATTTTAGATTTTCTATTTGTGGGTTGGAGGCTAGAACTTTACTCGGTGTATGAAAATAAGCTCACCACCTATTCCATAGTGGGACGTAAACGTAGCTGGTGAAACGCAGGAGTGTACTACACTCCCCTGCCTACCTCTTCGACGATTACAGGTGTGATATTACCATCCGAATATGAAGATTTCAACATTTAAAGAAAACGATAGGATAGTTTTTACGTTTATAGGATTTACGACGATGTATTTGCTATCAATTCTTGGCGGTGTAGATTGATTAGTGACAATAAAAAACTATTGCAGATAATTAATTATCCATAGCTTGAGGTAGGAAATCAATCAATTTCTGGGATAGACATACTTAGCTTTTCTGTAAATTTTAGGATGGACGTACTTACCTTTTCTGTAGATTTCAGTGAATGAACTTTCCAATTACTATTTATAAGGTCTCCTAAGTAGGGTCTCTACATATTTATATACGTGAATTAAGCTTGATGGATCCCAAAACGATTTATTTCTGCGGTAATATGATTGAAAATGACGTCATTCGACTCGGCTTGGTACACAGGAGGTAACGTAATGGAAGCCGAAAGGATAGTGACGATTTGGTCATCATACCCGTACAGCACTGATAGTGGGTAAACGGTCCTAATGTAGTGCCTAATATAGTAAACTTAGATATGTACGGTAACCGAATAACACAGCGTTTCCTTAGCGGTGACCATCGCAGTTCGCTACTTTAACAAAAGTCATCAATTGCATTTGAACAAAAGCTGCTACATTGCATTCCGTTCGTTATGAATAAGAATGATGGAAAAATCAGTCATATTAATGAAAGATACTATTACGATCGAGTAGAAATTCATTTTAAAAGTATTAACGACCATTGTATTAATGTGTTTTTTTAACTAGATAATTTTTAGTAGTAGCTTGGCGTTAAGATTTGTGTTCTGAGTAGGTACGTCAATAGTTTCACTCACTAGCATAAAATATAATAGACACAACGCTTGTGAGATTAGCGGATTCCTCTGTCTATTTCCTCAGAAAATACTAGCGTGATTTTGTTAGAAGTAAGTAATAAAATTTATTACAGCAAAATATCCAATACTTTTGCATTTACCGTATGATTCATGTGCAGCATTATGAATCAATAGCGAAACCAATTTTGAGATCGCGACTGTAGAACACTTGTCTCGACCGCCGTTCGGAGGTCCCGCTGTCGAATGGAGGACAAAAGCAGTCGCGACAGTCAACAAGATTAAATGATTGTATGCGAACAGCGTGATGGGGCCTTCAGTTTCAGCCATTTCCACTCTGATAGATATGGAGCGATCTTTACCCGGGCAACCGTTAGGAATTAGTGACCAATTTGGTAAAAAACAAAAACTCACAGATAACACATAGGTATAGATAAATATGTAATGTAAAAATATTTTGTTACATTTAATTTCTTGCCATTAATATAATATCAATTTATACATTATAAATCATAGCAATTGTATGATAATTTTATGATGACTACAAAGATAAACTATTAATATAATATTATTATATCTCAATATTAAAAAAAAAAAGTAACTTCACGCCTGTAATCCCCGAAGAGGTAGGCAGAGGAATGTAGAACATTCCCACGTTTCACC
>DWFO01000633.1:0-19139 GCA_018246595.1 Mimoniades nurscia nurscia
AATTACGAGTACGCGTTCCAAATACCGAAACAAACAGCAAATACATAGCTTCATCGACATCATCCCGTCCCTAATACGAAGTGACCCATATAAACTAAAAACACGCTTCTCCGTCGATTCACAATCGGCCTACTGTTCGCCACGCTGCTGAGGGCTGCCGGACATTGTTTATTTAGGTCTCATTTTTATTTTTGTTATATTCGTAAATAATGATACAATGATCATGATATTAAGATTTCATATCTATGTAAGTAAATATAGTGTGGGTTACATTGTTGATAAACAATATATTTACAATTTAATTACATGATATATACAGTCTATATTAGGTGATAAATATTGAACTTAATTCTAAATAGACGTAATGTATGAATTCGCCCGTTTCAAAATAATTCCAGATAATTTGCCAACCCTAGCTGTGCTGTAACACCACTAACAACGGTATTTGGGTCGATGACACCGAAACGCGCGTTTTGGTAACAGTTACACGCAGTAAGTTGTAGCTGCGTACATTTGAGAATAGCGATAACTTCCTTTGTCCGTTCGCATCACTAATATGTTGCTAAGCTCTTGGATATATTTGTGCATAAGTAATGTATGGGGATTATTTGTAATGTCAATTATTACTGCTTTTTAACTAACAGGCATCGTTGTTCCATTAAAGGTTTCCACGACGATATGTTTTTCTAGGTTAGGTAGTTTTACTTCTATTTTAGTTGCTGTAAGATTTATTTTTAATTTTAAACCGTTTGTAATGTGCCTACTTCAGTAATAATGAACATTATTCGTTTTCAATTAATTAATACTGTTTTAGCAGGGGTAAATCAAATGTTTCCATATGTTTATTTATTTTATTAGGTAATGAATAATGTATGTACGCATAGGTATCGGTTAGTTTTGATATTCAGTTAATTACATTAACTTCTATTCTATAACTTCTATTGCGTTAAACTACATAGATATGTATTGCTTATCGTGCGTGAAAATAAGTTTCGTCTTTCTAGCTCGAGAATCAAAAATTGCAGTTGCACATTTTATTGACCTTAGCATTATAAATGTAATAAGAAACCAGTAAGAGGTCTTTGAAAACACGTCAAGCGAACATAATACTTCGCGTAGAATCACGAATTCGAACCGCTCGCGCTCGCGCGGTGCCCTTGGCAACATTTCTTAACACTGACCGACTGTGACCGTGATACCATCTGGCAGCTGACCAATATGAACATTACACTTGCACTTCACTACACGCCACCTATTGTAAAACATAAATACTCACCCATTCGTTCAGTGGTTAGTGAACCTGGCCGTTGAGCTCGTCGTGGGTTCCATTTCCATTGGGGACAAATATTTGTGTGACCAACGCAAGAGTATTTCCTGTTTTTGGTTGCAAAATATAATCTAAGTTAGTACCTATATATTAATGTTAGTAAAACTATTCAGTTATTGACTAATCCAACGGGTCAGTATGAAGCAACCAATTACGTCTATATGTTGTCTTATTATTCATGTTACAGAGAAACAAAGTTAATTAAAAATAAGTTACAAGTATGTCAAAATTAAAACTATGATGTATAGTTGATATCCCTTACATTGATGTATAAATCTTATATTTAATGACTACTAAGAATAGATAGAAAGCAACATCGTTTTAAATATTTAAAGTTCAGTCCAAGAATATTGTAGTTTTGTTAATATAACTCTTATGCGGCCTATCGAAGTCCTATCACAGACAATATTTAATAACAGTTTATTCAACGGCATTCAGAGAGAGACAATATGTTCGCAGATAACGCTGTTTCCAGTTTCAGGGTTATTCTACTTGTTTGCATTTTGATGTTATGTAACAGCTGTTGTCATGGCAACGCAGTGGGCGAGTGCGTTTGTGTATTTTATCGCAGTTCGCGAGGAATCTAAAATAACAACTTTATGTGATCACGCTAGATTTCTTATGATCAACGTAGAGAGTATTATCATCATCATAATTATTAGCTTGTTTACAGCCATAGGTGGACATAGGCCTTTCTTGAGCGGTTTTTACAATACCTAAACGCCGCACTGGGCATCGCGGAGCACGGCTTCTGGCACCCCTTACTCTGCTGCCCGTCATCGGCCAGGGCATTCAGCTGTGCCTAGGCAGATAGGCCATATCGCATTTGCCAGCGTCGTATTTAGTCAGCTCTTATGCCGCCCTGTATCCCAGCACGGGGATGGGGATCGTATTCTTTCGCCGTCCTGAAACGGTTACGGTAGAGATCATCGAATGACAAATATCTCTATAATTACAGACTTCACTCGTCCCTTCGACGTACATCGCTTTCTTTATAGACTCGCGGTCAGTTTCGATGACTTTCTGACTCCCTCATCACCTATTTGGTCAAGATTGGCGAGCCTTGGTCCCGCTCAACTGAATGTGTTATGAAAAATGTAATGCTTAAATATAAGTCGTATTAAACCTTTGATATTTAAACTAGGTCCAGATAAATTCAATTTCACTTCGCAGAGATAGAGATTAATAGCGACATTTTCTACATACAATTAATTTACTCAACAACTCAGTCACATTCCGGAGATACCTCGAGATAAAATGTTACAATTTCAACAGTTACGATTTCTGTTGCTATGTCAAAAGGCCAATCTAATTCGATTAGTAACACTAAGAGCTGCAGAAATATTGGAATGTACTTAAATTATATTGAACAGTTACATTACAAATAATACGCTGGGTAGAAATAATTGACTTCTTAATGTTGCGTAAGTTCTTAAATCAGTCGTTGATTTCCTTTTTACCTAAGCAATAATAATCAATAGTTTATCGTATTATTATCACCATTAAACCTTGTATTCTTCCGCGATCGGGTATTAGTCTCCTCTCAGAATGATAAGGATTAAGGCTATAATTTACTACGCCGTTTTAGTGCACGTTTGTTAAATTTACACGTCTTACATAACATTATGGATAATTCTAAGGTGTGCGAGATTTCCTCTCAACGCTTTCGTTTACCGTTACATCAAATGATATATAATCTATACGAGCACGTTATGTGAAAAGAAGAGATGTGCGCCAGGATTTGAACCGAGTACCTTCGCTTCGGAAAACTAATTGCTAAAACACTCGGCTATCACAATTATCGCAATCTATGTTTAGGCTTACTCTTGGCATGTTTTGATTTTTGTATAACATACAGGATCCAGCTGACGGGTTCCCTATGTTTCGTAGAGCACTGACGACTGCCATCTAGAGCTCATCAAAGAATCTGACAAAGTTACGCGGCAATGGTAGGTCAGCTCGATAGTAAATATACTTAGACATATTAACATGTTTTTATCCCAAAGGGTTTCAGTACAGATTAACGAATTTGAAACATTTACAAACGCGTTAGGACTTTTTTACATTCTTCTAAATCGTAACATACTCAGCTATTACGGTACGTTTGACTTGGTATGCTACGGCGTCTACCATTTGATCGAAATACGTATATATTAGGTGTAATTCTTCTGACTTATGTTATGTTAAATATACACATGGTAAAATATCAAAAGCGTTTAATTGAACGTCAACTGTGAAATTGTTAAATTAATGTAATTCAATATTCCCATTTGATTTACTGTTGCCACTGCGCCATGAGCGATTCTAGATAGTTCGAATAACCCTAAATCGTACAGCGAAGATATACAAGCAACAACATTGTTGCCTACGCATTTGAATATATCGCGAGACATGTCTCCGCCCGCGGCGCTCCTCGCACTTTATGTTAGACAAGCTCATCATATTTTGCATTTCAGATGTAACTTTCAACACTACCATAATTCGCTTTCATCTACGACGGATGGTATTGTGTTAACTCTAACTATATCGGAGCGTAAACGAGTTTATACAGTACGTCTGATATTGGATTCAAATTTGATGATTTTTATCGTTTTTAAGTTATCGTGATGAAATATCAGAGACATATATAAAGTGAATTAGTAAATGCAATTTTCTTGAAATGTGCATAATAATGATTATGAGTAATACGATCGCTAATGAAACATAGATAACTGAAAAGAAAGTCTATTATCAATAGGTAGTTCCACGTTCGCATTTTTGTCTATGGCGAAGATACTTGGCAGTTAGGTATATATGTATAAATTATCTCAAGTTATACATAATTAGGATACTAGATTTATATACCCCATATTGAATTTACATACCCCATGCTTCCACCCCACATAAAAATTGTACAACCCCTATATATAAATATTGGGACGATTGACTCGGAGGTCCAAAATAAACAGCAAATAAATATCTTGGGATATCTCCAAACACGGCCATCCGATCCCAAACTAGGCAGAGCGTGTGTTATGGTAACTAAACTGCTGATAACCCACACACATATATGCGTATAAATATATGGTTATGTACGTCCTTGTTAACTAAGAGCAAGTACTTGTGGTCATAGCACGATAATTTCTCCTGAGCGGGAATCGCAACTACGACCCTCGCCTCAGCAGTCAGGTTCACTAACCAATGGACTATCGAGCTCGATTAAATATTGAGTCAATGTAAGAAGACGGGAAAATAAAGCTAAAGTTGAAACATCAAAAAAGATAATTATGTAGGGTTGATATGATTTTTTTATTAACTAATTGAAGTACTCTTTAAATAACTGGCTTAGAATTCTTTAATTAAATTATTGAAGGCTATAAAAGCAAAACCGCTTCATTCCACGCCTTAATCGCCTTAGTCCTAAACCATTTATAAATTATTGCGAAAACAATTGAGTCTTCTTGCTTCGCCTTAACATCATCTAAATCATAAGTTGTTATAAAATTAATTTATAAATACCATAATTCTGAAAAAAACACTGACTTAACTCGCAGGAGAAAATCACTTAATTAATAGTTAATTTATTAATAGTAAGGATCATCAGATTATTCCAGTCCACTGCTGGACATAAGTGTCTCATTGCACGCCATCGAGCGCGATCAACAATAAATAATAGACAATTATAATTAATTGTATGCCTACTCGTCTCTGAAATGTATCTGAACTTTGTATGTATTGTATTATGACATTTGCTTTTGCTTATATGTATTTCATAATAACAGACATTTTATTCGATTTGGCAATGTTTATACGCGTTTTGAGGAATCTTGAAACAATCAATGTTCTGTATTCGTATTCGTACACTGCGGAGGCTCTGTACAAACACTCTAGTAATGATTTGAATAGATCTTTTCAAGTGGTTGTACTGATGTCATCGCTAATGCCATAACTGGTTAAGGGGAATCAGTGGTTGATTTTTGGTTTTCAATATATGAGATAATTTAGATCTATTTTATTTACATTTTTAGATTTTTTATAGTAGTCTTATTAACAACAAATAGTAAGTAATTCATTGTGTTATAAAGATACATGCAACTTTATAAAATCAATTGGTCTGACTTGACATTTGACTCATACTAAGAAAATGAAGGATTTCTATATTAATCATAATCATTATCATCAGCCTGTTTCCGTCCACAGCTGGACAGAGGCCTCTCCAATGGCACGCCACTGAGCTCGATCTTCTGCCATTCCTATATTACGTTACCATTATTGAAATCTATTTATTTGCTAGTAAAATTGATAATGCCAATACTAAAATGTCGAATACGGTTTATTTTCGTTATCTTAATTATTAAGTTATATATGTAGAAGCCACGATGAAGATGTTATGTATCAACCTTATTATCCTCCTTATAGTATATATTCAATAAACTCCTCTCAGAGTGATAAAAATTAGTCTAGTCTGCCAACCCTGCCACACGTTACTTGGCAGACATGTCTATGTGTTTGTTTTAAAATTACAAATCTTTGAATCATGTATTGTGAGTGCTCAATTCGTTAAAGTAAAAGTTATAATATCACTTAAAGAAACTAAAACTGTTCGTATTGTACACAATGTGGAGGAGCACGAAAGGTCACCAATCATTATCACTTTTCGGTAACGTCAGTGAGTGTATAGATAAGTATATGTATCTATAGAGAATGCAAATGAGTTAATTAAAAAAAATCTTAGAAGTTATTGGGAATAATAATGTTATTTAATTTCTATATTAAATTGAAAAAGTATTTAGTGCTATTATTATTAATTTAAAATTGATTGTACCATGCAAATTTACGGTTACGAATTTGTTCAAGTTAAATCATTAAGCATTGAGTAATAATTACGTTTGATTGTAACAATATTTTTGATACTTTATTGACATTCTCGTCCACAAACTGAACATGTCTATGTCCATTGTCCTATTTGTTCCCCATTCATATGGTCTATAATATGTTCGTACATATGTATGTTTGTTTTCAAATAGGTAAATTACCTGCCAAGCAAAATTTGTATGTCCATTTGCGTTACGGTTACGTACACTGAATTCTATTTCACGGGTCGTATGCCTTTTTAGGTTCCTCTGTCGGACTGTTACTCTTTAGTTACGTCACATTCTTGTTAACACATAGACGCAAATAGAGACATTCACTCTATAGATAATTGATGCATGAGTGTCGTGTGTCGGATGTTGAAATTGTTCGACTGTGGAGCGTAACCTCCGTATGATCCACGGATACTCTTTTCGAGTTCAATAAAATGAGAATTGTGGGCACTGAAGCGTTATTGTCGTTGAAAAGTCACGTGACATAATTGTAAAACTAACAATAAGTTAACATATTTATGCAGTCAAATTATTTGTTGTGATTTTATTTTTGTAATTTCATATTGCTTAATATGTCTCTTTTAATGTTTGATGTTAGCTTGTTGTTTAATTATGTATTTTATTTTCGTACAAAACAATTTGGTTATGTAAGTTCGAAATGATAATTTTCTTTCTGGAACCGCAACATCGTATTCATATAAAGTCACGTAAACGTGTATGTGAAATAATTTTTTGGTTTCCTAGAATTTTGACATTTATAGAGAACATATTTTTAACATTGTTGATATCTTGCATGCCTATTACAATACCTTTCATTTCTATGTATTTTCGTTTGTTGATATCTTGTATTTTATTTCCGTTATTAATTTATAATGACTACCTTGTTGGTCTTGTTGGTAGCGAGCGCCACCGTCGATCGGGAAGTCCTGGGTTTAAATTATGGTCGGGTACTATTGGCATTTTCTAATTTAGATTTTATAGTAGTGGCTCGGAGCCTTGAAATCTGCTGGGCGTATGGCAATAAGCTCACCACCTATTCCATATTGGGACGTAATCTTACCTGGTCAACCGCGGGAGTTTACCACATTCTTCTGCCTATCTCTTCGGGAATTACAGGCGTGATAATATGTTTATTAATTTATACTCATTGTACATCTTATTGTATAGATATTTTTTTTGAAAAATTGATATTATTCTATTGGTATAATTCTATTTAAATATGTAATGAGTCTTTTGTTTATAAATGTCAGAGCTTTGACTGAGTGCTTCACCTACTGCAGTTTAGACTGTAACCAATCCAGCATCCATTGACGAATGATATCACAATGTAACAGCAATTTATACCTACAAAAACATAGGTCATTTTCGCTTGTTATTTGAGGTATAAAGTTTAGAATGACCCAGCTCGTGTTAATCTCACGATGTACGTAAAATTTGTACCGGCTAATTAAAAGCGTGGGGTGCTAACAAAACTGTCTCGTTGATATTAATAAAGTTACCTCGGTCGTTAGGTATGCTATTACGTTACATGATGGCATATTTTGTTTAACATAATAACTTTCATATATACTCGTATATATACAATTAATTTATATGGTATTTTGTCAAATATTATACTTCTAAAGTGTGTTAAAAATTTAATTGCACTGTCCCTTTTTTATTCATTTTCATTCATTGAATTTGTATATTCTTTAATACTTCAGTCATTTTAAGTTATTGTAATATTTAAATTTAATAGGAAATAAATACTTTCATATACTGTAATTAAATTTTATACAACGTTGAGTAGTAACGTAAAAAGCAGTAGTTCGTTCTGCGATCGCCCACCAACATTTTCTGCGTGGGGAATATGCACGAAATACCCTAAGGGGAGGCTTCTGCCCAGCACTGGACGTAGACAGGATGATGGTGGAGACGGTGAAGATAATGATGATGATTATAATGATATTGATTGTAATCAAAACTCAGGAAAACATATACTCAAAATAATATTTTACGCTTTAGAAACCTCAGTGTACGAGCATTTCAATAGCGAATCATCGTAATTTTTCGCTCCGAAAAGCAATAAATGTTAACCAAGCGTAAATTATTTTGAGTAGTAATAAACGACACGAGAAGCGATCGAAATTACAGTGCATCTGTTGTTTTCTCTTGCGAAGCCAAACAAATTATTCGCGGCAAAGATGGCCGCCGTTACATCGCATTAAGTTGTCACTTTGGTTACGCAAGATGGCACTTCGCACGCGCCCTCTCCGCGGTGGCGTTACCCTGTAATTATTTTGAATTTTTAACGACACCTATTATCACAATATTTTTAAAACATGTGAAGAAAGATAATACAATATGAGTGTTCTCGTAAAAATGACGCGCGTATTTCAAAAGAGGATAGTGTTATAAAACTAAATGGCTAGGATAAAGCTTAATGGCTTTTGTGTACGCATAAAGTAATGCGTAATGGAATATTTAAATAGGTACTTTGTTTTCTATTAACTACGACTTAAAAGTAAACTGAGCAGTTAAGTATAAAAGTAAAAATTTTGATATGTATTTTTTTTTATCCTTTTATCATTCCACTGTTAGAAAACGGGTCACCTCTCAGTAAGTAAGTGAGTGAGTTAGTGAGGGTTGGCACATTTCACACGCATTTAAAGACTATCTAAATGTGACATAATTATGTAGACAATTATATAGACAGACGCGTTGCCTGCCTTGTTGGACGTGGGTTGCAAGGGCGACTGTAGATCTGGAGGTCCTGGGTTCAATTCCTAATTTTAATACAATTAAAAATAAAATTAAAGCATTTTTAGCAATTTCTATAAAAAGACTCTTCTTTATTCCTAGCCAGGACCATAAAGTGCAGTAGTGGAGTAACACGTTCGCTCTCGAACTCTATATAAACGCAACAAATCGGTCCTTTGCAATTCGAAAATCGACATAAATGCCGAAAAAAAGACCAAAATGTTACAAACAATCGATTGTTAAATGTTTTTTTTACGACTACACCACGCCCGTTTCCGAAGTGGCCAGTATTATTCAATTAAGTTTTACGGTTGCCAAGTGGTAACAGGGCGTTCGGAATTGCATTTTGATTTATCGCTTCGTTTATTCCCGATTTATTGTGGCGCGCAACACCAGATTTGTGCTGTGCTGGGGACGGTCCAGTCAAGCTGCTTCGCGAGTGTTACGATTTATACGAATCTGTAAGTAAATATGACATGAGCACAGCCTACGCATATGCGAAGCGAGAGAGAATTCTCGCGATAGAATATTAATGTCACTTTCCGGGTTTACTGCGTTTTCATTGTTATTATTATTATGTACAATAAAAGTTTTATACTTTATATATGGTTTGCTTTATTGTCGCCTATAACTTTGTCGTTTAGATTAGCAGCAACATTATATGTGTAGGTTTTGCTTGTGGAAACATTAATATATCCAATTCTACTGCTCAGTAACAGTCTTTCGTGTTCATGTTCATGTTGTTTGTTAGACAGACACAAGCACTCCGTCTTAGTTCTCGGAAGAACATTGCATTTATTTTGTTTTAAAGTGGAATGTCTATGCTAATTTCTCCAATCTCCGAGCCACTGATAGGAATTTCAAGTTAGAAAAAAACCAACAGTACCCGAACTGAAAATCAAACCCGGGATATCTCGATCAGCAACAGCATTTCCAATCAGCCTTCCAATGAGGTAGATAACGGCCTTTCTTCTAATATTTGAAACCTCTTACCAAATTGTATCATTCTTGTTACCTGAAGTCCGTTTCGCCTTTTACACTGTGCCTTGCCATTTCATATGCACGCACTTTCATAAAATTTATCTACCTCTTCATTTTTATAGTATCGCTACCAAGGTCTTCCTCTCTTTCTCTACTGCTAAGGAAAATTCGCTTTTCATATTTTTTCCATTTCAGACGGCTGTTAATTAATAAAAATAAATATAATAGCCGTAAAGTAATTAAATCGCTTTAAATACTGATCTATAAAATTCCTTTTTCCGTAGGTATGTGAACAGCGTGGCGGAGTATTCTCTAGACCTCCGGCATTTACGTGAGAAAACTTTATGCCTATAGCCCCCATGCTGGGTATTGCCTCCATTATGGGCATAATTCCTCAGAGTCAACCTATATCCAGTTGTGGCCTGCAATACGCTGATGACGATGGATTAATTATGAAATAAAAATAGTTGAGGTGATTTTAATAATGATTTTAACTCTGAAAACTAATAATAATATTTCGCCTTTAGCAGCCCGTCAACATATTAATTCGTATTTCACATTAATACGTAGTTCTTTTTGATATAAGCGCTCCATCCATGTCTATTTCGATATTCAAAGTGACATTCAATTGGAAATACTTGCAACGAGAATATTAAGTTTGCAATTTTCTGGTCTCATTTTAGTTCAGTGAGTTGAACGCTCGAACACCATTTCTCCTGTCGAGTCTTTGAAAACTTAGCTATTGCGTTTCCTATATATAGTGCATGTTAATGGAAACTTTGAACTTACAAAGTATATAAATTTGAAATAAGTACAGGTAAAACTTATATTTTTATATCTTAATGTTCCATCACGCTTGTGATACCCGGGGAGGTAGGCAGAGGACTGTAGTACACTGCCATATTTTACCAGTTAGGTTTACGTCCTATCATGGAATAGGAGGCGCGTCCGAGCTACTATTAAATTTTAAGTAAATATTGTAGTTAGAAAAATCCTATAGCACCAGACCCAGAACTTGAATCCAGGACGTCCCACTCGAGAAAAGAGGCAATCGATCTTAATATCTTCTTTCTGAAAATTAAAATGATATTATGTATTTTTGTAAATGTCCATAGAGCGTGTGCTATTGTAACCAGATGGCTGATAAAGTACGTATAGAAACAAATAGCGTAAAAATATTACAAATTTTAATCACGCCCGAATGAAAATGTAGGATCCCTCAATGATGTAATGTATATACATAGTAGCTTTAGTAAATGAATTTGTATATACATTCGCTCCAACCATTTCAAAATCCGCCACACACAGATATTTCTCCATCAATGGAATTAATATGCCGTGATCCAATCTGTAATTGAGTTACGAGATGTCGTCATTAATTTTTTATTGGCATGTAAATTGGAGTGATTTTTTTTTTGTTTTATGAATATTCATTTCGTGAGTTACTACTGTATCTCGTTAAAAATGGATTTCATGCTAACGAAGCAGCAGATGGGTCGGCTATCGGAATCGTGTCGAGGGTTCCGTACAGTTCATTTGCAATTGACGTCAGGAATCACATTAAAGATAATAGTGGCCGTCAAACGAACACTTTGTGTCTGTCGTTACATTAAATATTTCTTACTGAGTACCTATCTTTCAAGAAACGTGCAATGTGTCCTCGTGTCGGAGGGAAAGAATACACATGTTATTATTAGTATATTTTCAAGATAGATTAGTAAATGAATTACGGCAATAGAAGAATTGCTTATGGGTATACAGTATACAGATAGTAGTAAACGTAGATGAAGGATATCATGTCTGTAAGGATAGACGTTTTCGTGGGTATTCTCTGCCTGTCCGGTAAGGAAACTGGCGTGATGATCATATATAATATGTTTCATAAGCATAAGGTAGTAACAGTGATTCCCGTAAGGAATATATGTACTTATCCTTCAGCTCAGCTGTAAGCTTTGCATATTTTATTACGGGGAAAAATAACCTATAATGTACTCTATTTTCTGATATAATTTGCTCTGTAGCATATCACGATACGTGACGAATCGTAACTTTTAATTCGGATCAAAAATAAATCTAGATTCGCTCACATAAATTTAATATCCGTTTCTGATTGAATAATGTGGACAGTTATTGATTTAACTATATTACGTAGATATACGAGTAGTATGACTTGTAAAGCCCCATCTACATTATTATTCCATATCTAGCATTTTGCAATTCAACATTTGCTCCCGGTGCTATGACCTAAGATATGTTTGTTACAAATAATTTTGTTAGAGCAGGTCGTGCATTAGGTAAATGGCATTCAGTGCAATAAACATAAAATCATTGAAAGTCGGTCATGTGAGAATACATTAAGACTGATCGTTAGTTTTTTTGTTTGTTTCTTTCCTTCTTACATATAATCATCCGATTGGCGAGTTGCTTGTTATGATTTGACGGACGCTCACTTCCTTTAATAAAGAGAGCAACTAATGATTAAAAAAGAAAGCGTGTAAACGTTCCGTTTCTTTTTCAGTTGTTTATTTTATTCTTTTCTGTCTACGACTCTTTTATCTTTTTCTGTCTATCGTTCGATTTTAACTGGTCTTTTTGATTTGCACTATCCTTGATTTTCCTTTATTATAAGCTTAGTCTTGAATTTTACTACTGTAGTCTCTTATTTATTACTTGTTATTCTTAATCATTGTTTTGTTCGCTACGGATCTTTAACTAATGAGAATGTAGGATCATGCCTTTAATCCCCGAACACTCCCCACGTTTCTTCGGTTACGTTTTCATCCCACCATGGAATAGGGGTTGAACCTATTGCTATATACCGGGCAGTTTTAATCTACTTGTACTCGTACCTGACTAGAAATGGAACCCAGTACCTTTAGACAAGCAGTTGCACTTAAAACTGCTCGATCAACGTGAAAACCGGAAAATAAATGAAACATTAAATATGGCATTGAATTATGTTGGTGTTAAATTGATGATTATTTTGTTATTAAATTTTTATGAAATTGAACTTAGTAAAGTCTATATTAAAATTTTGCCGGTTATAAATTATTTTTCTGATGTAATTATTTTGTTACTTATGACGTAACTAAAATGGCATTTGATTTAATCAACGTTCAATCAAAACGCAATTGGTTGACACATTTATTTCGAACTTATACGACAATGTCCGAGTGCGAGTATATTTCAAAACGACACACATTAAAACAATAATGGTCTCCAATGTGAACCCGATTTTTGCGCAATGCCACAGGACTGACAGCTGTCAGAGTTGTTATAAAGCAACATATGCACTGTCCGTGTTTAGTGTCGGAACGCGAACAAAGCAAATTATTGACTAGGTTGTTTGGAGCAACGTACATTAATTGATTGTACATTATCATTTCCGTATGGGTCTGGCGAAAAACATTTACAATTGAATATCAAAAGTTTGGATATTTTTACTTATCCTTAAAACTAAGCTGGACCGCATTTATCTTGGCTAACTATGAGAAAACATGAACACTCTTGTAGCTAATTATAACAGTCTAATAGCTCATTATATAACAGTTTTACTCTCATCATCACTGTCATCATCATCATTAGCCTATGTGTAGTCCATTGCCGGACATAGGTTTCCCTTGAGGGGTTATTCCCGTAATCCCCACGCGGGGTATGCGGAGTGGGGATCGTAGAGTAGGCTCTCGCACGATCTACGCTAGTGCCCATAGGCAACCAGGACATTTAGCTGTGTCTAGAGTTAGACAGACCACGTCACACCGCGATATGTAGTTGCCTCATACGAAACCTTTATCATGGCACGAAGTCGGGAAATGTACCTACCCTTACTCCGCCTCGAGACGGACAACCTTGTACTCTACATAAATAATTTTACCAAGCGAAAATTACCCCTCGTTTTATGGAACACATGATAGAAAATGCGTAATTATTATGAATCGTTAAGATTAAAAAATTATGAATACAGTCCTTTAGTGCAGAGTGCATTCGAAAAACAAAACGCACTAACACAATACGGTTGCGCCACGCCATCTGGCGGCCAAATATACCGCCTACGAATGTCGTAACGCGGCTTATTTTTACTATTGGTATGGTACACTCCGTAAATTGGAACACGCACTAGACAGTTTGTATTGCTTTGTTCACATTGCGTTTTTTATGTTCTGGGCTGTAATTTGAATTTGTATTTTAAAGGAGTGGATGTTCAAGACGTGTTCCATACACGAACATGTTGGTCGCGTAATTTTTGGAGATAATAATTTTCTACTCTTTTAAAGTAATCTTGATCCTATAGATAGTCTTGATCCAATTTAACCGTAAATATAGTTTACTGAAGTCACTTACAAACACATTGTTACTGTTAAGAGACTTGATGTTTTTTTTGTTGACTCCACTACTTTCAATCAGAATATGAAGTGCTGTTAACCGGTTAAAATATGTACATGAATGCAAAAGCGATTCTTAAGATTCCCACCACTTGCGCCATTTCGCCCATCGAATCATATTGAATTTTATGTGTTAATACTTTTAAAATTCAATGGGGTTGTAGAGTGTCTCTGTCAACTGTGGATTGGTTAAGGATTGATTTGTGAAAGATACTCAATGCCATTTTATATATTACATTGGTATTTCTTAAATAAATTTTTCAGTATATAAATTAATACACATAAAATTATGTGGATAAACTACTGGTACATTTTTTTAAAATATAAATGCTTTAAAATTCAAATTAAATTATTGATATATAAAGAGCGTATCTCAAGTTTATTTTCAGAAATGGTAGTAAGTAGCCATAAGTGCTTGATAAACATTTATAGAATATTAAGGAATAAATAATATATATTGTTTATGACTCTTTGTTTATTCATAACATATAATGATTCGAAATCGAAAGGCCAACCAACAGTCGTTTGAATACTTAATGCATGCAACGGACCGTCATTTCTCTGAATACCGCATTCACCTATCAAGAATCGTCAAAATTCCAGCACCCACATACACCCAGTTTTGATTAGTCTGTCTCTGTCTATTATAAAAAGATGAAAAGGGATGCAAGTAAAACACTGCAAAGGCTACACTGTAGTATTATTATCTGCTAGAATTGTTTTCTACATTATTATGTGTTGTCGCAATAAATGTGTTATTTGAAATATATGTAAATTATATTTTATATTCTTATTTATTAAAGTATGTGACTATATTAAAAAAGTAAATAGCCCCCAAAACCCATAATTGTGGGTTACATTAGAATTCATACGAACTATAGAGATAGTCAAAGCTAGAATTAATTTTTTAGACAACATAGGTACATATATTATGCCCAAGCGGATACAGCGCATCCATACCACTTCTACTTATGTGTATGGTCTATGGTTCAAACAACGATGATTACATGGCTAATGCCGCCATACTATTATTCAGTCCACATCTGCGCACTTGATGTAATTTTTATTCGGTACGTATTATATTTTAAATTGAATAAAAAACGTGTGTATTGTCGGCATCTACATTGTTAATGTTTAAGTAAACATATTACTGCAATGCTATTGTTTGGCCCTAAATACGCACGATTCACTCAGTGGGTAACAACAAGAAAAACATTAAGATTTTATTCATAATGGAATGGAATTCAACGAATCCTTAATGGAACACATTGTAATTTATCATTAGGAATAAATTTTTAAGCTTTATATTTTTCCATACTTTGATCTGTTTCGAAGATTAGGTACTGTAAGTATGAAAATAATTCACTTTATAAATTAATGAATGTTACTTCACACTGTAACTGGTGAAACGTGGGAATGTGCTACATTCCTCTGCCTACCTCTTCAGGGATTACAGGCGTGAAGTTACTACTTACTTCACACTGTGTCTTAATTTCATTAAATTATTCATTTGCTTACAAGAGGCTCGTTAGTAAGACTTTGTTTATTATATTTTATTGGAATATTAATACTCGTAAATACGACCTTGAATTATAATTATGATACTAACGTATACTTGAATTAGACTTCAATGAAAACAAGGTAAGAGATATTTGAATTAATTCAGGCGTAATATTATATTACCGTCTATGTTCAAATAACATTTTATATATTTTTATGTTAATTGCCGTTTGTAATTGTCATTAATGCTTGTTTCAACGTTATCATTCAAATGTATCCAATATTTCTAATGAAGATGAAAATGAGAGTTTGAACTTTAAGAAGAATGTAGTGCTCGACTATCATAGTCAAGTTTAGTTCTAAATATGTGTAAACATACTCGTAATTGTTTCACGTTGTGTTTGAATTTCGTTAGAAGAGCCGCCGCGGCCCTCGACGCGAAGAATGCACGCGCGTTTTGAATGTTAAAACCGACTAGGGTTAAGGACAAGTGTGGTCCTATGCATTCCTGGTACTCTGATCTATCGAGGTGGGGTATTCTGGTGTGGGATTTTTTTTGTCGCCTTGTGAACTTCTAATTTTGAAATGTTTAGCGTATGTTTAATTTTGTCTTTGATTATAATTATGTAACTAGTAAGATTTAAATTCACTAAATTACACAGTAAAGGCGTTGGTGCTTTATGTATTATTGGTCCTTTTGCTGTTAAGATGTCATTACAAAAGCCTCAGAATTAGATGTAATAAACAAAGATGCTACATATTGGACTGCGTTATATGACTTACGGTCGATTAATATCATTCTCTACGTATTCGTTACGAGTTACTTTATCATAACTGTTATTACGTGCATACACAAAATTTGTAAAAGTGTAGAAGATCTAGGATTACAGAGCTTAAGTGAATATTTTATACAGTATAAATTAAAAAAACTTCTGCAGCTAATGTCATGCACGACCCACGTCGGAGCGCTGTAATTTCCTCTTTGGATGCAAATCACTTCAGAAGAACAAAGTGAGTCTCAGAGCTAGATATGGAATTGAGTTAAGTCGTCTAGTTCATTCTGTATTAATATTTATTTGTTCTGATGATCATACGTGGATGTGATAAATCAATTTAAGATATAAAATGTTTGAAGACTATGGCCCGTATGGATAGGGGCTTACATGAAGTATTATTGATGTATATAATACGGTCGTCTATTATAGTTATAATTTAACATGTATAGTTACATTTTATTTCTTATTTTTACTTTACATACTCAATAATTTAACAACTTCGGGAATAGCAGGCGTAATCTAAGGTTTTTAAAATTATTTGCTGACAAAATGTGCATTTCATTTCAAGGTAATAAAATGTTTAATAACAAAATTATAATTATGATCATCCATATTATAAACACGAAACTAACTCTGCTTCGGTGAAATGTTTTATATCGCAACAATTTAATAGATTTTTTTAAGTTTTTTAAACATCAAGAAAACGATGGAAGTTACATGTATGCAATAGGTACACTTCTGGCTAGGTACACTTAGGCTGCAAATGTGAATTGAGGGATGAAACATTGTAGATGTAAAATGTAACGTTATGCGCGTAATTTCCGAAGAGGTAGGCAGAGGAGTGTAGTACACTTCCACGTTTCACCAGTTACGTTTATGCCCCCCGTTGAATGGGTGGTGAGCCTATTGCCATACACCGGGCACACGTCCAATCTCAGACCCACTACTAGGAAGTCTAGGAACTACACTACAAATATGATAACGTAAAGTTACGAATATTATTTTGTAACATTTTTAACCTACCTTACTTATTGTACCTTACTTAATTCCTCCATGTTATTTACATATTGCCAAGTAATATTTTCTAATTATTAGCATTATTTTAAACTAAATTACATGTTGTTGTTACATTTTTAACCTATCTTAGTTATAACTACTTAAGTTAAAGTACTTAAGTTAAATATGTTCAATTCTCAATTATCCAGTGCGATATTTGTGTATGTAGTCTTACATGTGTGTTATCTGTTGAAACTGCTTAGGAAGATCGCCGGCAAATACATCGACACCAATCTAATGTGTTTGCGCAAGTAGAAAATGTTTGTCTTGTTGTCTCAACGAGGTAATCGTGTTCTGTTCATTTTCCTACTGACATCCTTGTACTTAATTCAACGTTTTTATATACATAGCTAATGTAAATATAGTGAACATAAATAAATTGCTACTGAAATATATAAAGAAGCAGCTGTATTATGACGTCATATTTAACCACCACATGCCTGTCTCAGTTCAATGTTTCACATGTCCTATTCAAAGGCAGTTTTGCTCATACAAGGCGCGACTAAATGCCTTAATTATATGTAACCTGATCGCTTGATGCATAGAGTTCCACGATATTGTTATTTTTAGGCGTTAATGTAACAGTCTAAAAAAGTCAGTATGTCCACTTTATGTATTCCTATTTTATTCTTCGTCAGATTTAGATACTTACTGTATATTTCTTCTGTCTATACAACCCTGTTTGTACTGTGTTATTGAATGACTATTAATTACGCAATTTGTAAAATCATACTTGTTTAATGTTCAATCGGTATCATACCACTAACATAGATTTGTTAACTGCTAATTTCTGCTTTTTATTCTACTCCTTGTATTCAATTAAATATTCTTGGGCGTAGTGTACGTGGCGAATGATCGTGGATATATTATTTTAAATGACCGCAAAGATTTTTACTAAGCTTGATCGATTTGTGATGCAATCATATCTGCTTTCTATACAATTTTATCGTTGAGACTGGAAACTTCTTAGGTAGTAACGTTATCTTGTGAGAATACATAGGTATATATTGTATATATGTGCAAAATATGTAACATATTCTTTATTCTAATATATAACATTATTCCGTACAGAAATTTCATATAGGGAGGAAAGATAACTACATATATTTGGGCCTCTTGACAAAAGTGTAGATAATGTAGATTTTTCTAATAAATGTTTCATGAGTGTCCACTCATTACATATGATGCGGCTTAACTCGCCTTTGTTATTTCGGGATGTCCCCACTAAATAGTTTTTGATCCTGAGCTCCCGCTAATTGCGACAGTCTCCATCTCGACCTCGCTGTATGTAATCGTGAATATAGAATATATTATAAAACTTCAGGTATCTAATCATTGTCCACTTATATCATCACCAGTGAACTCGTGTGTTTATACTGTAGGTATATAAATATTTGGGCAACATGAAGCATTATTTGCTTTAATCTCGAAACAACTTCGCCTTAAAGGTCAATTGTCAGCCACCACCCGCGTTGACACCGGCGGACATTCCAACCGTTCGCTCGTCCCGGTGTCAGATGTGGTGCATTGTGTC
>DWFO01000634.1:0-19130 GCA_018246595.1 Mimoniades nurscia nurscia
GGACGTAAACGTAACCGGTGAAACGTGGGAGTGTTCTGCATTCCTCTGCCTACCTCTTCGGGGATTATAGGCGTGAACTTCACGTAATGTAACTACGTTACGTTATATACATTTATAGTCAGTACCGCGTTGTCAAATTAAAATGACACAAAGATCGCGGTGAGTAATAGAACTTATGCAAAGTAAATTCAGAATAGAATGACCTTGTTCGTGTATTCACGTATTACGCAGCAAAAATACATGTATCGTATCAATATATGTATCTGCTTTACGACTTCTGGTCTATTGTAATCTTAATCATAATTATCAAACCTCTAAGTACTGGTTATAACTTGAAATGTTCCCGTATTCGTGGTGCTCTATCATAGATAATTCGATTATATTTATCACGCGGGCTACTATGTAGATTTTAGATATAAAAACTAATAAAAATATTATAATGACATTTTAAAAATATAGGTACATATTTTTTAATTAATTAGTTAATTTAAAATTATTTCTTATTGTTTGGTTGTAATCGTTTTAAATATTAACTCTCTCAGTCTAAGAGGAGACGTATCCGGGAGTCGAACGATAATGGGGTTAAAATAAACAAAAAATCTTTTAAACACGTCACGATCGAAATCGTAATATCAATGAGATATTTTATTTGTTTTTGTTTTCATACACAGCCAACTAATAACACACTGATAATGAATCAGACAGAAATCACGGAAGAGTAGTAAATGCTGGGCCAGATAACCGCATTATCTAATGGCCGTTCGCGGACGGCCTTGGCCCTTATCTGTTCTTCAATAACAGTATCATTTGATCACTCGCAAATAACATCAGTCTCTTCAACATAGTACTTCACACAACACTAACAAAATATCGTAGTACAAGTCGCAGTCCCATATGAGATCAAAATGTCCATTAACAGCTTTACATGTGATCGTTGACCACGTCAATAGGGAAAAGAAACGTAAATTTACGCCGGCAACCTTTGTAATGGTAGGCAGAGGAATGTTGTGTACAGCCATGTTTTGCCAGTACGATTACGTCTTACTGTTGTGGTGTGGTAAGCCTCTTGCCATACGCCGGGCACAAAACCAGATTGTGAGCCAATATCGGAAATTCTAAATTGGAAAAGTTGAATAGTGCCCGACCCGGGATTTAAATCTAGCACCTCCCGATCGGAAGACGCGCTTGCAACCAATACAACCACGTGGCAGTGAAACGAATTCAATTTTCATAAAAATAATCCTTTATCGTAATCGGTGATAGTTTTGAAAATTGAAACTGAAAAAGAACTCGTTCGCACGCGTTCCAAGCTCAAATAAAATCTGGCGCGTATTTTAATTTCTAAAAACTTTTCTTTTTCTTAGCCATTCGCTTTCTTTATGCATGCGGCACATGCGCGCTTTATATAACCGTTTCAAATATTACGCAAGCTGACGAAAAATCTATAGTCGCGTGTCGTACTGACATGTTCGATCGTTATTTAATGTTTCTTTATTAATCTGTTATCTCACGCGATAACTGCTCTTACTGCACAACAGTTACAAATCATAGTTGCGTACGCTCAACGCAACAAATGTGAACGAGCACTTTCGATGGTGTACAGTTATGTTATAAATACTCGCATCTCATGTTGCTAATGTTATATTCACTTTCTCTTGTTAGCCGGGCGCTTTTTAAAAATGTTTTTAGGGGTTTTTAAATTACAGATTTCGCGTATCATTTCACTATGACGACACATTATTACATACAATCATAAATATGTAACGCGTGACATTATTGATATAGTTAAAAAAGTAACATCACGCCTGTAATCCCCGAAGAGGTAGGCAGAGGAGTGTAGAATACTCCCACGTTCCACTAGTTACTTTTACATCCGACTATGGAATAGGTGGTGAGCCTATAGTTTTATTCCTATTTCATTGCATATGCCACTTTTTTTTTGTGATCAATTTGAGGAAAGTATTCTCATTCAGTAGCTAATATCTGTCCCAAACAGCTTCGCGACGCCGATTCACCTGAATCGATTCAGGAGTTTTGTGATGGAAGCGTTATCAAATATAAAAATTACTTTCGGTTATGTTACATTAATACGAATAACAATATCGCCAGCACCAACCAGAAGTTTTATACTGCGTTTCCTTGTGTTATGAGCATTATGGCGAGATCCATAATACGCTCACGCAACGGTTATCTTAAGTCATCATGTAATATGTCAGTCATTATGTATTTAATATTATCAGAAACTGTCGAGCATTTTACGATGAGTCGAATTCTTAGCACTTGATAAAAAAATCATACAACCTTTTTAACATTCGTCTAATTAGAGCATGAGCAATTTTTGTTTTCTTTACAAACCTAATTTTAGTCTAGTGTTCTCTAACCCATTAGAATTTAAAAAAGTTCACAATTTTTTTTTTGTATAATTTGATTCCTTATCTACAAAACTCATCTAAAGTTCAAGTAAATATAAAAAAGAAAATATACCACTAATACTATACATATATGTATGTACATACATATGTATACGTTAGAACAGCGCCATCTGTTGCCGCTCAGAGCGCAGCTAAGGAGAAAGTAAAGCAACCGTCACAGCTGCTGTTACGTCGATACTTCGTTGGTATCTTTTTTTTACTTTCTTTCTATCTTTGCATCAGTATTTCTTCCTATTCTTTTACTGTTTATTAAAATAATTAACCTATTAAAAGGTAGTGGGCCATTTGGTGTTCAGTTGTCACCGTCTCTGAACATGTTCGACGCCACAGAATCGTTGAAAGAAGAGCTCTTTTCAATGCTTTCTAGAAGAACTCCAATTATTAGTACTTCAAAAATAATTAAAAGAAAGCTTTTGCGCGGTACAAAGGTACTCCAGCTCGTTGGATAGACACTTACTTATTTTTCTAACAACTTCAGTGCTGTATATTTCATTATACATCAACGTTTTAGTATTCCGGATTTGCAAGTGCATAATGTTGTGTATGCGTATGGTTAATGTCGTCAAAACTCGTTTAATCCAAATTCGAAACCTGCTCCAGATTTGACATACCGTCTCCCCATATTCCACCGACAATCTTCTGCATCCTTGAGGCAGTTAGGATAAAGAGCCCACAAGATCCAGAGATACAGCAGAGACAGGAGCATCATTCGAGGTTTAAGGTGGGGTAGATAAATTGGTTGTCAGTGAAACAACTGGATAAGATGGCGAGACATTTAAAGTGAAACATTTAACGTGAAACGTGGGTGTGTTCCACATTCCTCTGCCTACCCCTTCGGCGATTACATGATGATGTTACTCTTACATTTAACTTTATTTTTCGGCCCTAGTATACGAGCTGGTTCATTAGCGAATGTAAGAATTTTACAACCAAACTGTGTGTGTAGTCCCTTTCTATGACAATTGTAACAGAGAAGGGATTGAGAAAGGCGGTCCATTTCCTCGCCGATACGGACACGTGGCATACAGTTAAAGGCCTGATAAGACTCTGTCCTGAATTTTCGTAAATAGATAAACGAGATTTCATAAAAGAATATAAATTTTTAAGTCACTTTAATTTTGGAAACTTTGTTCCCGTGGAGCACGATAATTTATAGAATTAACATCCAATTAAGTAATGAATATTTCAATATTATTCTTATGTGCATCGCTACGCAATGTCCTTTGATCCGACTGCTATTATTGCGGCTTAAAAGTGGATGTAAACTAGTGTTAATAAGGGTTGAAATTAAATAGACAATGTTATTTTTATCGATAATAAACTGTCTCGTTGGTGTAGTGGTTGCTGGCGCTACTGCCGATCGAAAGGCCATGGGTTCAGGTCGAGTGCTATTGGATAGTTCTAACTTTGATATTCCAGTAGTGGATTTGCGCCCGGTGTAGTTCAATACCATAGTGATATGTAAACGTGACTGGTTAAATATGGGAGTGTACTACACTCGTCTGCCTACCTCTTCGGAGATTGCAGGCGTGATGTTGCGTGTTACGTTTATCGATAAAAAAGACAAATACTCATTACAAAAGCTGACATTAATCCTTAATAGTGCCATTGATTATAGCCAAACTCACCTTCCTTGCACTTCTACCACTTTCCAAGACCTCGTGTTTTTTTAATGAAGCGACCTATTTATTGCGTACTTGCGTCATTCCGACATAGCCATTAGTATTTGTGAAATGAAATATAAATTTTATCCCTAAAAAAATAAGGAATAAAATTGTTTGACACAGCTATTTACCTTTAGTAGAATAATGAACCGCTTTTAGAATCGTTTTTGAAATTTGTAGTTGTAGTTGAATTTATAATGTTTCAAATTTCATTCAATGTCCTTTTTAATGGAGGTTTTGAACGAATGTGGGTAATGTTGCGCAGTAAAATCGATGGCAATATGTCAAAAAAGAATTTATTTTACTTTAACATATTGATATATAACGTTTGAAAAGTAAAATTAGCAGTGATGCTTACATTCGTCATGAACCAGCGGAGTCGTTTGTTTTGGACAATGTACGATGCAAGTTCAGTGGCCGACCTAACTAGAACTCGCGGCGAATCCCATCGATTAAAAATAGTCGAGAAATTCTAGAAGCTTCGGACTGAAAGACGATCAACTAATTCATGTACTCGTACATATGATATTGTTTAACGGAACTTTATAGAAAATACCAGTTCTTTTTTTAAATAAATAATGAATTTTTTAAATGAATAATGAAATTAATTAATATGGTATTAAATTAAATAATGGAATTGAAGCGTTTATCAGTTGTTTAAATAAATCTGTATATATGTATGTATGTAGGTATAGCTCATTTATTATTTGGCAAAAAAAAAGAACGAAAAGATTTTGGATATGGACCCAAACAACAGGATTAACTGGGATCAGACGAACATAACAGCAGAATTGAATCAATTTGGTCTTTTGGATCAGGATGGATTAAGACATTTTACGTTTATACGAACAAACTAACCGTCGACGATGACTATATATGTAAAAATGTGTGCTGATATCGTTACGGTTTAAATCATATGTGGCATACATTATCGATACGTTATTTATTTAAGTGTCCGAAAATAAACTCGCCTACCGGGCGTTCACCTCGCGCTGTACGAAATGAATTATTTCGTATCTGCTGTAAGTACACTATTTTTAATGTTTGGTAACGTTTGGGATCGGTTCTATGGAAATTGTGTTTCACTGTGAATGTCCTCTTGTTAATGATATATAATAATAACTAGTTTTCTTATTAATAATACTCAGAATTTTTATATATTTATGGTAAGTAGATCTGGCATATGGATCAGGCCGTATAACATTAGGTGGATTACCAGTTTGTTAATATGTTACAAAGCGGTTTGTTATTATCAAAGACATTTAATTAGTTTTAGGATATACCCTCTTATAATATAGCGGTCAAAATATTTTAAAGCGTATTCCACAACTCTGAATAAACGATGATTCGACATTATATAAAAAAAACACTAAACTTTCAGTATGATAAACCAAAAAAAAAAGCAAAATATTGTATTATAGCAAGCGACCAAAATAACCGGAGCTCACGTAATAAAATAAATAACTCGGACAGTACTAATTCTAATCTAACGGCGTCAAGGTCCGCAAATTTTTCTCCAATACTCAAGGCTCCTTGACACACTTAGCGCGGTGATGAGCTGTAAAGGTTCGTGCACATTACACTCGCGAATACTAAGACATCGCGCGTAATGTAACCTGTTTCGATTAATTTAAACGTTGTAAAAAATCCACACGATTTAAATCCTATAAACAAAACCCTGCCAAAATCTGTTATAAATGTAACCAAGATGTTCAGAAAAAAATGTCTACAATTAAATGAAAAACAACGGTTATAAGCTACATAAAAGTCTACGACAGCATATGACGTCATTTGACATTAAATTACCATAACTATTTTTGCCTAAAAAATAACATCAAACATTACATTGTATACAAAGGCAAAACGTTTCAAATATTTTATTAGACATTAAACGTCGCCGTAATTAAATATGTGAAAATGACCTATGCGTGAAAATGGCGAGGGCTGAGTGGAGGGGCGAACGTCAAATATTGTTCTTTTCTCTTTATAAATAACACTTATTATGGATTATTACTCTAAAAACCGTATCATTTTCGGGCGTAGGTTCGTCGCCTAACTTGAAAATGATATATTAAAGCTACAATATTAAGACAATATGGAAGTGTACGAACCAATACGTGAATTGTCTATTCAGTGGTATTTTAAATTCAAAATTATAAAAATGAGGTCAAGCAGTCAGTCAGTTAGATTTTTTCAATATTTCGCAACACCTTTTAATTCGTGCCACTCTAAGGCATTGTTCGTTGTTTCTGACGCACTCGCGTAAAATGATTGGCTGGTGAAGTTCGCAACTTTAAAAAAAATTAATTTAAAAGTTATAGCTTTACTCAAAATTCAAATATTGGTATTTTCTAGCGTTTTTGTATGGAATAATGATCTTTTAAATTAAGATGCTAAAATACAACTTTTATAGAATTTTAGTTTATTTGAAAATCGCTTCTTTCCGAAATCGGTTTCCTTCAGTCCTTAAATGGTTTAATTATTTCATGGAGTTTATGCGATCATAAGAACAAATCAGAGTTGCTATTAGAGTAACTATGAACTTTATAAAGTGATCAATGTTAGCTGTCTTTTAAAATTGTTATTATAGTAACATCACGCCTGTCATCCCCGAAGAGGTAGGAAGAGGAATGAAGAACACTCACACGTTTCACCAGTTCTAAGTCCCACTATGGAATAGATGATGGTGGTTTCATCATTGATGTTTTCTATAATGTTCTCTAGGCGAGTAATTTCTGGAAATTTGTGGTACGCCTGCGTTGTAGACTGGCCTTAGCCGTTATCATTTTTAGAGGGCATCTGTCCGTATACAGATTATGAACGTTTCAATATCATATAGTTTTACTGTTACTTTGCAAATTCCTCAAAATGTTAACAAAAATGTCTTTTATATATCAAAAGATTTGGTTCTGTAATACCAGCCAAGGACATAATGTGCCCCAGAATGGTTATAACACCATTACGCTGTTGCTCGCGAGCCACAATATCCGCCGTTTCGCCGTCTGGACGTACATTATTCCATTGGGTGTGTTAAATCAAGTACTTTGCCGTAGTATAGTCTAAGATACGCGGAGATTGTATGCAGTGTGCTCTTAAATTTATACGTTCCCAAAGCGGTGCATCAGCACAGCGTTCGCTTCTGCCCCAGTGGGTGGAACCTACCATTGTGACAAAATACTGTTTAAATGTAGGGTTGTCACTTAAAAAAACGAAATATAAAATTGGTAATAGTCAACTTTAGAATTATACGTAGGTGCATTGTATCGTAATATGATAGGTACAGAATTCCTTTCCAAACAATATTAGTGTCAAATTGGTATTAGATAAACAAAAATTCAATTATTTTGGAACGATTTTATTATTGTCATTAGTAAACTGATTTGAGTTTATTGCGCAAATTAAAATTTTCTATATAGGTTTGATCAAGTATTGTAAAAAAATATTAAGATAGGTGCACTTGACAACCCTATAACTTCCTGATTGAACGAAACGCTAAAAATAGCTCTTATGTACATTAGCATAAGAGCTTTTACAACAATCGAGTCAGCCAGATGGTACAAAACGATACTGCTGAATAATCAACTCTTAAAATAGCTGGAAAAGGAAGATTCAGCAACGTTATATGAATAATGAAACGACAAATATATATTGCTATTTAATTCACTTTATTTAGAAACAACAATAGCGCACTACGCGTGATTTAGTTTTGTGTTGTTGGATGCAGGAGCGGAGGGTCACCAAGACTTGCCTATTTTAAGCATACAGGCTAGACATTGACTATTGGGGTAGTCAAAAGTATCGGAAACCGGCGCTCATGTACGAATGGAGTGTTAAATATAGAGGAAGCACGTCGGGGCTGCAAGGATATTTGCCAAATTTTAGTATAAGTTTAATAAATACGTACATACATACGTATAGAATTAAAGGTCAGTGACTCGGAGAATCGCACAGCGTATTTTTCGGTCAAGTCATTCAATTTTCCGCGAGAGCGCGCCACCAAAACTTTGATACGATCTGACACGACGACAGTCCTTACCCGCCATTAATTAAAATCAACGGCACAAAAATCAGCTTACACGTAATATTATATAAAAATTTCCAAGTATCGTAACTGTATGTGAGAGACTGAATTATGTTTTTTTTTTATTAATTACGTTTTATTAATTATTCGTGAATTCATTGTGTGATATCGCGTGTTAAAAAACAATAGTCGCTAGATGTTCTTTGTTCATGCTTACCTCGTGATGAGACATCATAATAATAAGAATGTAATAAAATACTTAAAATATAACATCACGCCTATTACCCTTGTCGTACTCGTACACTCCCACGTTTCACCAGCCACGTTTGCGGCCCCTTATGGAGTAGGTAGTGAACTTATAGTCTTACACCGAGTCAAGATCCAGACCGCGAGCCACTACTGAGAATTACAAATTAGAAAAACCCAATAGCACCCAACCTGGGCATGGCATCCGGGAGCCCTCGATTAGCAGTCTCGCTTACAATCACTCGCCCAATAAAGCGGTACTAAGTATGTAGCTGATAAAATTGTTCTAGTTCTAAGTGTAAACAATGAATAGAAACTAATTACTGATGTAATTTTAACTTTGCAAACGCTCAATTTCAAATGCGAACATGTCACGAAAACCTAGAAGAATCCGACAGCGATGACAGCGATATTAATTTGGTTATAATTATATTTGCATTACATTTGTCGAGAAAGAAAAATCCGGAAAGCACATAATAACAGTATAAGTAGTCGTATGAGTGAATGGACTGAACGTATTTCTCGGTCGAGCCGCTCAATTTTCCGCGAGACCGAGTCACGAACGCTTGATACGCTCCGACACGGCGACAGGGCGACTCGCGATTAATTACTTTCGCCAGTCAACTACTAGGGTTTCCTTTCAACTGGTTTGTGTTACATTACACTGTTTGCGCCCGCGAAAATTGGCTAAAGGGGCAGTTTGGAGTCGGTCGCAATGAACGTCAGGGCGTTAATTTAATGGATTTTAATTGCCTCGATCTGTTTTAGACTTGCCGAAATATATTACGAAATTGAATGATATTATCAATTGAATTGCAATCTCTTCTTTACTTTTTAAACAGTGGCACGTGGTTTAAAACATATGTATGTATATACCTGGTTAGGTTTCAAAGATGCGTTTTATGTCTACATACATATGCATTTATATAATATTCACTACACATGTAAGCAACATGTGTATGTTTAGCTTTTACTCTACGTAAGCTCTGGGCACACGCATCTAGGCGTTCACCTATTGTAATCCTCAGATTAAAATACAGAATAGAGCAGAATAGTTAACATCGTGTCTAGGTATATTTACTATTGCATTAATGTTGTTAAAGTTTGCTATTCGATTTGTAATAAAAGGTATTGTATTGACACATAGTATATAAATACATACAGAGCAGTATCAAATATGTCTACATTTACCGATATATTATGCGTACATCCGGAGGGACTTGGTGTGATTATACATTATTAATACTATCGTATATATACAGTGACTGCCACGTTGGTCGTGTTAGTTGCAAGCGCGATTGCGGATATTGAGGGCCTGGGTTCAAAGCCCGGGTGGGGGATTACTGGATTTTTCTAATTTAAATTTTCTAATTGTGGCTCGGACTCTGGAAATATGCTCAATGTATGGCAATAGGCACATCACCTATTACATAGTGGGATGTAAACTTAACTGGTGAAACATGGGAGTGTACTACACTGTTCTGCCTACCTCTTCAGAATTGCAGGCATATTTTGCGTATAATATAAGGTATCTAAATAAATAAACTTTCTGTATGTTAATATTGACTCGTTACAAAAATGCTGAAATAATGAGTTACTTTAACACAGGTCATGCTTCCAAAGTGTTAATAAGAAGCAAATAATTAATGTTATGTAATCAAGTCGTCAAAAGTACAAAACAAGGTGTAATGCTAAAGCAAAAGAAAATTACGAGAGAAATAGCAACTGTTTTTTCTGTATTCGTTTGCTCATTGGTACACCACGGTTATTTCCATAGTGCCGAATAGAAGCTAAGGAAGCGTAGCTTATTAAAGTACATACTCTGTAACTTCTGAATGCGTCACTTCGCGAAGTTCGACTAAGCTGAGGCGCATCGTTTGAAACGCACCCGTGTTAATGATGTGACTTATGTTGAAATTATTCCGGAATTTCACACTAAAATATCATTCTCGTTATAAGCTCATATATAGTGACAAAAGGCTACGTAAATTATATTTCGCAAATCATGTCACAACTAGCTTATTAATATGTAACATACCTATATCGCGCCTGTTAATCTCGAAGATGTAGGTAGAGGGGTGCAATACACTCCCACATTCCCCCATTCCCCCAATTACGTTTACGTCCCACTATGGAATAGGTGGTGATTCTATTGCCATACACCAGGCACATATCCATGCTTCGGGCTTCGGAAACTTCAATGGTGCTCGACCAGTGCTTTGAACCCAAGACATTTCTATCGTTAGTCCCACTTGCAACCAACATGACCATGAGGCATTCAATCTATACCCGTCTGATCTGATTTATACCCTTCTAGAAATGACGGGTCGAATTCCGATCTGCATCAAACGAAACGACATCAGCTGTCTTTGCCAATTATGTATCATAAAAACAAACTATCCGACTATCCCATTAAAGCAACATTAAGCATCTCACTAGAGCGGGCACATACACCGTTTTTATTTCTATTATTATGCGCGGTTACAAAAACGAGTTTCGCGTGGGAAGGCAAGCTACTGACGGTATATAATGGGCCGGCAATGATGGATCCGCTTGAATGGATTATAAATATCTCCGACCTGATCTTGGAATGTTAAGAAAAAGTTGTCATTTCTGCTCATTTGTCGACTTTTTTAAACACATTGCTTATTCTTAAATGTATTTTTTACTTTTACACGTTTAATGATTGTATATTTAGAATGTGTACCGGCATACATAATTGTTTTATGTGAGATTAAAATAGCTTAGCTTAAAAGAACAAGAGCTTAGAAATTAGTCTTGCTTTCCCGGTAAAAGCATAAAGTAGTTGAAGCCGGTACATAATTTACTCATTGTTTTAATAACACTATTTACTACTACTACTACTAGTTAAGCAAATAATAATTATGATGCATCTATATTCATACGTATATGTATGTAGCCATACGCACATATATAGGAGTACAATTTAAATTTAAGGGACTTTAAGATATACTCGTAGTTTTATAAATAAAATATAGCGTCATAAACAGTAGGTACTAAAATATTTTGTTCTATTTATACAATTATGTATATAGACGTAATATGAACAGGATTACTCAGTATTAAACAAGTGATATTATTAATTATTCATGTAGGCTCTACGCGATTTTACATAATTTCGTATTCGACCTAATAACCTGAAAATTTATGACCGCTGAAGGACTGATTGACGATTACGCCTCCATTTAACATACCTATATTACGACCTCATTACAATTTTCTCATTTTAGTTATCGTACTAGTGAAATGCGGAGGCGACTTAAAAGTGCTTATATTTGTATTTTTGCGTTAATAATGGTCACGCCAGTCCGCGCGGTGGGTACGCAGGGGGCACAGAGCGCAAAATATGTGTCCTATACACCGGATGAACATCATCTCTCTTTATTTACAAACAACAGTATTTATTTTAATAATTTCATTTGTTTTCTAAGAAAACTCATCAAAACAAACATTAAGCGTGTCTTCAAAGTTTGTGTGACTTATGTGAGGGGATGTTATCAATGGTACGCAGTCGCTCATTCGACCCATCGCCGACATATCGGACAATAAGAGAGGCGTATTGTCAACTAAGCGCTCCTCGGGTACAACGCTGATTTACAGCGTGCATACAACGTTCGTAACCTTGTCCGTACGTACCAGCCCTTATATTAATTACAAAATGACAATCTTATAATTAGATTCAGTGGTGCAGCGCCTGATGCTTTAGAATTTAGCTTTTCTTTGCCGAGGTCCTGGGTTCAAATTGCAATTTAAGAGTGAATATACTTGCTGCAATAATGAAGAAGAAAGGAACCTTCCCCACTCGTAGATGGCCAGCGTGGCGGGCTGTGGCCTTAACCCTTCTCATTTAAAGAGAAGACTCGTGACCAAAAGAGGAAAAGAAAGGGTTAAGGGTTCAGTAAACATTGACGTTATAATGTTTAAAATTTTCAATATATTTAATGTAGAGAAATAAACTTCGATCACATACACATAGCAACTACTAAGCTCAAATCCCTAAACAGTGGCTTATTTGATACGTAGTTCCAAATCGCGAAGTAAGACCGGCACTTTGCCAACTAAGCAGTATTCACGTTAGTCTTAGAAGTTTATATACCGCATTACCATAAATACAGCGTTCGCTGGACAAAATCTTACCCCGTATGTTTTTATTAATGAGGGTCGAATATATAAAGTCGCTAAGCAATGCAGTCTTATTTAATGCTAATTTAAGTAGTGGATAATTTACCGCATCAAGCCAACGTATCGGATAATTCGACCGGCACAATGCCAACTAAGCGGTTCGGAGGCTGTCTTGGATACGGTCACGGTACTACGCTGATTTATAGCTTAACTTTAACTGTATGTTGCATTAAACAACGACATGCTGTATAGCTTTTATGAATATGGGAATACGGTAGCGAATGGATTGATTCTGCGTCATCGTGAGAGGCAATAGAAATAGAACTTCGGAACTAAACATATGAATAAAAAGCGCACCTTAAGAATTAGTAAGAATGTTGTTATTTGACTACAATCGTCTTTGTCCCCATCCAAAGCAGCTCGGAGTTCTTTATCTACTACTATGTATAAAGATATTCAACGAACTGACCACTTATTGTCAGATATTTTCCTAAGAACCGAAATTATGACAATATATTACATAAAATCCTCTTGCGTTGCTTATATTTAAATAGCTACTTATAACTATTTGAAGTCTTTTAATTGCTGGTTAAATCGCAATTTTCACTGTAAGAAAAAGACATGAAATATTAGCTTTAACTCATATTATGCACTGCATACTATTTAGTAGATTCTATAAAGTGCTCTTATTGTTATATGTATTATCACGAGCAACTAATGCAAACTAATATAAATGATAACATTTGGCAATTATATCCAACATGTCTTTACAGAGATAAGAATGTGAATTTTTTTTCTTCAAAAATCTTCAGTACCTACCTACCGAAATATAGTTTTAATAACATCTCGATATATTAAACGATATAACGACTAAAGTATGCTCATTTGAAATAATTCAGAAGTACAAAGAATATTATCATGAACACTCACTCACCCTACTGCGAGCCCACGCGGAATGGTATTAAGGTGTCATGGACTATCGCGGTAATTGCAACTTAGATCGCTTTGTCATGCAAATCGACGTTGTCTACCAACACGTGGGATAAAGTATCGCTAGGGAGTTTCTGTATACATTTCGATCTGTAAAAGTGAATTGAACTGTTGCAGTTATTTGAAAGAGGCAACAGTAAAAGGAATATCGTGAAGCAGCCTGCATGCCGCAGAGTTATCCATAATGATCTCTAAGTCGCGTGAACTCTGCTACCTCGTTTTTGGTCAAGTAGATCTTCTCTTTCTGAAAAACTGTATCCAATAATATCCAATAAAAGTATTGATGATGGAATATAATAATATAATGATGTTTCATGGCTGGACTGGCTAATGATGGAGTGGGAAGTGTCCGAAACCGGCATGCATGTATGAAGAGTTAGAATCAGAAAATCTAGAAGTGCGGCAGATTGGTGAGCATAGAGATATTTGGCACTCTGTGCTCTCTGCCAATTGCGTGATGGACCTGGCATGAACATATGTAACGTATCATATTTCGTCATTATTATAACTCTTTGTGTATATGTCATCTCTTTGAAACCTCTGTGTTGTCCTAATTGTCGTTAAAAATACTAAGATTAGATGATAAGTAAGCAGCTATCCGTATAGTAATGTTATTATTAAAACATCTTTGAATCCAATCTGACAGATTTGAACAAGTGCAATATACACTGCAGTCTCTCTACCTCTTCGGGGATTACAGGTGTGATGTTACGTTACGTTTTTACGTGATATAAATGATGATTGATTGCATCTAAAGTATTTAATGTGAAAATCATTTTAAACGTTTCAGTTAACTTTCTTATTGGTTTTCGTATGTTCATATTTGTAGATGTCTTTATTTTACAAAACAAGTATGATAATTAGAGCGATGCACACGTAAAATATGGCAGACTATTTCATAGCATAATATATGTACTTCAATCATGTTAGTCCTACTACGTGGGGGCTTGTTTGTTGGTCGCTTCACGCCGGTACCCATTCGTTCGCACGTTGCGAGGCGTACATTTTCACTCTAATGTCGACCTCAGATGTGTATCTAACTGCACTAAGTTAATGTATCTAATACATTACCGCTTAACAAAATTGCAAACGTTTTTCAGTCAGTACGTATTCTATGCACACGATTGACACATTACAACTTGCAATCAATCATAAAATCGTCACACATTATTGGTGCAGATTCGCCGTGGAATATTAAACCGTAAAGTTTTTAATATAGGGTATATTTTTGTTACATTTGTGTTAAAATTTAAAGGGGAGCTTTCAGTCTGAATCGCTCTTGAATTGACAGCTGGCGTCCGCTTTGATTTTATTGACAAGCTAATTCATTAGTATACCCGGTTGGGGCGACACCCACTTAAGTAGCCTTAATACTTACCAAATTAAATTGCACATTATGTCGATAGTAAAAGGGTTTCGATTCGAAATAAAAGCAAACTACATTATGAAAATATTCAAGCATGTTTTTCAGCAAGCATTTGTAGGAATTGTTAGGTTGTAAGTTTTAAAGGATTATTTATTTAATATTACTAAACATATTCTTCTGATCAGGAGCTAGTTAAAATTAACATAAATTATTTTAAATCTGGACAACATAAAAATTTACACTTTTATAAATATTTATTTGTTCATTCAATTTCATCTTGCTCAATGTTTCTTTATTACATAGTGTATTTGAAATATGACGTTTCGTGATCAAAATAAAATACAGATTCCCTGCGGGCAAATCGCTTAAAACGAAGAAGTTACTTATGTGTCATTCAGTGGGTGTCCATGTAGGAGTACTGTGGGTTGCATGTTGAATTACCTCCGAATGTGTCTACACAAGTTTAATAACATTGCTTAACTCTTAAAGTTTACATATTGTATACACATCCGTATATGTATGTATGTATGTATGTATTGGAGGCGCGGCGGGTCTATATGGATAGAGATATTTGTCACTCGGTGTTCTCTGTCTACCTCGCAAGGGACCTGGCGTAAATATGTGTATGTATATATGTATTACCTTAACTATAGGTAACATGTTCAATATATTAAGATAAGAATCTTTAAAAGATCCGGATACAGATTAATCAATTATAAAGATCAACTCCTAGGAAACATTTAAATAATTTACAATAAATAAATATGTTGGAAAATTATTGAGAGGAATCCTTGCGCAAACCTTTGAATTTTTGTTAAACTTTCAGGATTATCTGAATTATGTCGACCCGCACTTGGCCTGCGTGGCAGATTATGGGCTTAAAATTAACTCATCTCGTTATAAGAGTAGAACCGCATCTAAGTGGAACGATAAAACATGAAAATCTGAAAAATAAACGAGCATGAATGATATTGAAATTAGTAAAACAGTTAACTGACAACAATAAATTGACATAATTTAAATTAAATTAAAACAAATAATAAGCAACAAGCAGTCGTAATGTTAAAAAGAAAAAGGAATTTCTCAACACTATGTTGACTTTAGGTTTAATATAGCAAGGTAATGCGCGATTTTCAAAGGTCATTTTCCAAATCCCAAGTGAACTACGGAATATACCAGGTACTTGAAAAACCTAGCCAGTAGAAAAATAGTAGGTACTTCATTTTGTAATGCATTGGATGCGCTAAATGTAATTATCTACTCCGCTGGCTTGTAACAAGAACAAGCTCTTTTGTTGGTGTTAAAATCATTAATTAATGGTACCGTAAGATTAAAACTAGGTGAATTATTTGTATTGCAAGGTGGTCTGTAGGCATAGATATTTGATTTATTCGGTAGCGATTCTACTTACATAGAAATAGTACACGATAAATTCTTAATCGAGCTTTAAAAAATTACACTCGCAGGCGCACCTGGACGGCGCATTAACCAGTCACGCCGGTAGCAAATGGTGCTCGTTAGCCAATGAAGACTTTAATATATTGGTGCGCTAAATGCGATTTTTCCCTCTCGCTCGTACTTGCAACTTATGATCACATAAAGAAGTTCAAACAGAAGGCTTAATCTATTACTTACTTGTACTCTGAATATTGACGGATGCATCTGCTGAGGACAATTAAGTTTCACCCACCTATCTTCACTAAATTTAATGGAACAATATCACATAATTGCATAATTTTATGGATCCGTTGAACCAAAGTTCAACTAAAATATCTGATCTCATCTTATACGAAGAAGCTGCATTGTCAACTTTGTTAACTACTTAGTACTCAGGGGTTATAACATGTCTGCAGCTGATCTCCTGTTAATAGAATGGTTTCATGATTTTAGAGTGAATGAGGCTGCTATAATGATATATCACAGGGTGAAACTAATTAGAATTAATTTTTTTTGAAACATTATTATTTGTATAAATAAATCTTAATGTTAAAAATAACGATAAAATCTTCATAAAAAATTTTTATTCATAATTATTAATTCGTGTTAGAAGTTTTCGTCGTGTTAAACCATATCACGACTAAAAATAGTTTTAATTTTACGACGTATGTACATTGAAAAATAGGTCAATTTATTCAATATAATCGTTACTTTCAATATGTTGAATATTGTTCCAAAAACGCTAGTAATATAAAGCACTGAGCTGCTTTAAACACTGGCTTATTTCAAATCTAATTACAGACAAGCGACATAGCGTTATTAACGCGGAGACGGCACGTGTATTTCCGATTAAGGCCCTGCCGCATTACCCTCATCTTACCTCATCCTGTCACCCCTCGATTTTTCATAGACGTCGCGTTCCCATCCGCTCTTCAATGCACTTGATTTGCGAAGCACGTACTCGCAGCTGCTAACTGCACACGAAACTCAACTCTTCTCCTCGGCGACACGGCCGAACACTATTGGAGTATTCAGCGGCGTAGGGGCGTACGCTTTGCGGCGACAATGTTCAACTCACCTTATTTGGTGGAGTAAATCGAATACTCGGAGCGTCGTGTTTGATCGTCGTTAGGAATAATACAAAGTCGTACTTGTCTAGTCGCTTTCCAAGTGGCCCGATTGATTCAAATGTCCGCTGCATTGGAACTTGTTGTAAATCGTGTGTTCGAAATTGGCAAACTTCGACCAGCACATGGAGGGCACGTAGTAAAATGTTGAGAGCACCTTAGACCGTTTCATGGCTCACGAACCGCTGTGTATTGTTGACATTTAAAAGTATTGCGAAGTTTGTACATGAATATGTGCAATTTTATTTTTGAAGAACTAACAATAAAAATCAATACGATAAGGCCTATCGATAATTTGCTCCTCACCAACATCGTCCCTTTTCCTATCACACTAGTCAACATTGACATCGTTTCAAAATTAAAAGTCTTAAAACCATTGTCTCGGTTTAACTTAATTTTGCAGTCTATATTTCTTACACTATATGGCGGAATAATATGGCGGACTTTAGGACGTATAGATTTCTTCGGTTTCCTTTTATCGGTATCTATAGATACAAGATATTACATACATACAAAAACGCTTACAGTTAGATGGACGTGCCGAGATTCAAACCTGTGACCCAGAGAGTATAAGCCTTAAATCTAAACCATAAAGGCACCTTTTCTTTGGTGGTCGTTCCAAGGATTCATATAACTAATTGTGAGTATACAACTTGGTTCTGTTCCGTTAAAAGCTGTAAAACTAATATAAACTGAATTGTAAAGGAAATATTCAAAAAAATCGAATTCTTAGCAATAAATATTATTTGTACGCCAATAATTGGCACAATAAGTGCACTGAAATATGAAAACTAATATCTCTGTAAACCTTATTGGCAATTAAATATTTCATTTGATTAATAATAGTCTGCTGAGTGATTTATATTTCGTTACATTTCTTTTCCACTACGACTTTAAGTTGTGTAGTATATTTAATCTGTTATTGTAGCGGCTACGATTTATTCAGGGAAAACGGTGGGATTAAGGCGAGGTTAGGGTCCGATTGCATTGTTATGATAACCACCTTTTTTCCATCTTTCGGAATTTTTCAGTTAAATGCTCAGTTCAGTTAAAATGCCGGTTTTTACTGTTATTATGACCGCAATTACTGAGCGATAAATATGGGTGACTGCTGGAACCAATAGTCTGTTATTTACAGTAATTTCAAGCTTACTAAATTATATTTTAATTATTCTAGTATCAAATTTGCCTTTCGTTTGGTTAACCTCTTACATTCTGACGCAGAATGATATGACGCTTTTTGCCATTTTCGAGTTATACGAAGATTTATTTTGCAGTCATAGGATAGCAAGGCATTTTTGAACTTAATCAACTAACTCGTACTGGAAAGTAAATTACAGCAGGATAATAAGGTGGGCGAAAGACGAAATGTTTTTTTCTCGTATAAAATAAATAAATTTGTCTTTATGTACTTATACATATTAATCAAACAATTGTACGAATTTCCAAAAACAAACCAGTTATCGTAGTATTACGTAAGCTTACATAGATTTTGAAAAAAATATCGTAACTCAAAAACGAATTATTAAGCAGTGGTCTCTGGATGAACGCCCAAAAGAGAGTCTGATCAAGAACATATTTAGAAGACGAAATCGAAATGGTATCTGGTTCTTAGCCGGTGAAAATCTTTAAAGTAACTTCACGCCTGTAATCCCCGAAGAGGTAGGCAGAGGAATGTAGAACATTCCCACGTTTCACCAGTTA
>DWFO01000635.1:0-19127 GCA_018246595.1 Mimoniades nurscia nurscia
TCCGACCCGGGAATCGAACCCAGGACCTCCCGTTCGGCAGTCGCACTCGCAACCAACACGACCAACGAGGCAGTCACATAATGTAGTTAACGTTAAATAATTTTATGGATAACTTCACGGAATAACATTGTAACGCCGAAACAATTTGAACAGTGTTGAACCTACAATACCCCCAGTATTCTAGTATGGGAACTCGGAACTACGTTTCTTGTACCTAATTGCAATGTGTTATTTTGAATAATAAAATTATTCTAATTTTTAAGGGTATAGAAGTAATATCCCCTGAGAAGTTATATATTAAAAGATTAGGGCGGTAATGTTGGTGGAAATATTGGAATAAAGGGTTTTTAACACGATATAATACACATAGGAATTAAAAAAATGTGAACTGCTTTGATAATGCTATCTAAACTATTGTTAGAATTGGTGTTACCTTTCTAAAGAATTTGTCAACACCATGGTAATTGGTAAATGTCTCAATGGGACGATATTTATTGGAACTTGAAAAGTCAAAGGATTGATGATATTTTAATTTAATATGATTTACGTTGTCACTGATTTTTAAATGAAGATTTATTTTTTTAAAAGCTTTTCTCATTAAAAACCCTAAGTGGGATACTTAAAGTTGCCTGAACTTTTGATAAGCTTCTTTGTTTAAAATGTGTTTTGTTGGAATTTTAAGCAAATTAGTTTTCAGACTTCTGAGCTTAGGCACCTAAATAAGCTTTGAAATGTTAGCTTTAGCTTCGTTTAATCCTTAATAGGCTTTCTATTTATGTTTAATTGTATTTAAACGACGGAGTGTGTCATCTGTTCTTTATCACTTCGAATTTTTTTTTATTAGCAGATTAATGTTAAACATTTCTATTGTTTAATATGTTATACTGGTACATACCTATTAACATTATAAAAGCGACAATAATTCTGTCATTCTGTCTGCCACGTGTTAATGTGTAAACCAACCAATTGATTACATGGAAATTCTTTTAGCACTGTGTGAAAAAGACAGATGGCATTAAGAATATTTTTTAATGAACCCTATGAGCGTTTTTACTGTTATTAAGGGATAAAAGGGGGTCAGGATTGTTATAATTCATGTTTCTCTGTTATGTAGGTACTCTTCTGGTACTGGTACAATGTTATACATACATCTATAATAATAATGGCTTCCTTAAAATTTAGGGACACAATATACGTTAAAGTGAACATATATTATATATTCTTATATTTTATGTGTGTGTTTGTCTCTATGTATGTGTATGTATGTGTATGTATGTGTATGTATGTGTATGTATGTGTATGTGTATGTATTAATATTATTATTGTTATGTACACCTACCACGTGCTCTCTCCCGGGATTAACTTGCAGAGAATGTCATTAGCCATTAAGTACGCCCTCGTTCCCTTTAGTTTCAGGTGTTATAAAAGAATAATAAATAAACATACTTATTATTATTATTACATAGATTTTTTATCGCTTTTCACGACTGTCATCCCCGAAGAGGTTGGCAGAGGAATATAGAACACTCCCATGTTTCACTAGTTACGTTTACGTCCCACTATGGAATAGGTAGTGAGTCTATTGCCATGTATCGGGCACACATCCAGACTCCGAGCCACTGCTAGAAAATATAAATTAGAAAATTTAATAGTGCCCGACCTGGGAATCGAACCAAGGACCTCCCGTTCGGCAGTCGCACTTGCAACCAACACGACCAACGAGGCAGTGACGACAGTGTTCTATTTTGTAATGTCGACATCTTAACTACTGATATCGTAAGATTAACATTTTGGATCTTATGAGTTAGAAGCTATGGAGGCCACTGTATACGATTATAATTTTAATGTCAGGTACAGAATGAAAGAACAATTCGCATGAATTGAAACGTCTCCATGCAGCGGTGATGCGATCGCCTTGAACGTTCTACGTAAAACGAAGCCCAGTATCGATCTGCACTGAGAATGGGGTAACTCGAGATGTAAGGACTGGAGTGGTGAAGAGCAGAATGGAATGCCCGAAATGAAATTGAACTTGAGTTTCATTTGGAATTGTAAGCAGTCCATTTAAATAGGACGTTCTGAATTTTCCAACTTTCTTATCCTGGACATGATATCCTTTATTGGATTACAAGTTATTTGCAATTTAGCTCGTCGCTGTGAGCAAGTGAGTAGGCATCGGCGTTCTTACGTGAAGAGGTCTATTTTACAAATTAGGGTACCAGATGTTGATGGCCTTAGGGATAAACGGCCTTTTAGCTGTTGTCGTACTGTTATGTTGTTGTTGGAATTGGAAGTGGAAGTGGAATTGTTAGGTTTTAGCAAGTTTTATTAAGCGTTGTTTTTTTGTTATTGTAATTAGTAGTTTCCGTATGGGCTAAGCAGAGGCCAGAGAGCACCGAATGTCCCGGGTCTCTATTTTTACGGACGCGCTGTGGATTTTATATTTTTATTAAGGCTCATTTAGTAGGTAATTGAATCAAAATACATAAACACTTTATAAAAGCACACTATAGCAAGCGTGAATCACAAAATTACGGCGTCTAAATTTTCATCATGTTCATAAAAGAGACTATACGAGGTTCATAAAAGACGATGAAATCTTCACAAGTTGATGTGTGAATTTTTTTCATGCGGTAGCTTTCATCCGCCGAGCGATATGATGTTTTCTTAATTACACATAGGTAATTTACTTTTTATATAATTATTTTTTTATATTTTATTTAAAAGCTTCTACTATAACAATATTAGTTATTATTATTGTGGAGGATTTTTGGATGTGCTAGTCGGACACGTTTTAAGACATGTGCCAAACATCCTTAACGGGTTGTTATCCGTGCGTGACGTATTTGAGGCACTGCAGCGCCATCTACAACCAGACACAGATTTTTATTATCTGTGACCATTTAAACTTTATTTTCCTTGTTCGGGGATAAGAATACCTTTCCCGAGCCTGTGTCAGGATACAGGGTGTCGGAAAGCCGTGAACCCGGTGGTGACAGATCGCGGTGTAGCGCGCTGCTCTGGCCGCATCCGGGCAGCAGCGTAAGCGCAGTGGTGCGAGAACATGTGCTCGGTGATGCTTAACCAGCATGCCCAGCGTGGGGGTTACGAACACAGCCTCTCAAGGGAGGCCTGCGTCCCACAGTCGACTGCAATAAGCTGCTGGTGATGATAATATGTACATCAAGACTTGTCTCTTACAGAATTAGGCAGTAAAAGGATTTTGCATAATAATAATTGACTTATATTATTTATAGAAATCATTGAACAATCCCGTTTCAAATCTAAACATTGTTTGAACCACTAAGCCAATGTGTACTTGAAATTCGGAGATTGTACTCTTATACAGGTGTGAGGAACGTTTAACTAATGGCAGTAAACTCTCCCAACGCACCGTGTGATACATCGGACGCCGGTAGCTCGGCGCTCTGCGACGCGTCATTGCGTTTGGCGTTAGTGGGCCGGTGAGCCCGGCCAAGCAAAATAACAACGGAGTTCGCTATTCGCTGACGGCGTGAGGAAACATTGTGCAACTAAATCCTGACGTTACGAACCGATTTTGTAGTGAGTTGATCTGTTTGACAGTCCAATCGTCTCACTTACCATGACGCGTGTAATCCGGGAAGAGGTAGGTAGAGGACTTATGTGTGGTTGATGAGAAAGTAATCTTCGAAACCGACGCATGTGTGTGAAGAGTTAGGAACGTAAAAGAAGCATGTCGGTCTGTCGGGATAAAGATTTGGTAGTCGGTCTCGCATCAGTCGGGCCCTCGCAGGATGACGTAGTAATATTAATATTTTAAGCTATTTATGTTTGGAGAAAGCTTAGGTCAAATATATAATCGCTTGTTATCCGTACCAAGATCATTACGCGTAAGCTCATAAGCATGATAGACGATTTAATTTAATTTAATGTACATTTTACAAAGAAGAAAGTCTTGCTGAACTTTATAAGAACATATTACATTGTTATTAACAATAAGTTAACACGCATGTTCCTTAGTCTAAGGTGTCGCATAAATAGGTAAATGTACCGGAACTGTACCTAAACGTTATATGCATTCTAATATTATACCTGATAGTTTTCGAAATATATTTAAAAATGACCTTATCTGCATATATAACTGTTTGCATATCCGAATACTGAGGTTTTCTTAAAAAAAAATTCCAGTGCGTCGTATGGTATGGCGGCATCAGTCTCGTGTCCATCCCGGCCAAGCTGTCCATCGCGAGGATAGACCTGAGTCGCAACTCCGCCGAGAAGAGAGTCATCACCGCTCCGCTGCACAATACTGTAGTGTTGCATTGCAAGGAGCCCATATCCGACCCGCCCGCTGTTCTGAGCTGGTGGAAAGATACCGGAAAGGTGAATTAAAAATTTATATTTAATTAATTATTATCAATATACACTTAGAGCCGCCGCATACATTTTTAAATTTTTTAATAAGTACGAGTATTAACTGTAGTGGTTATTTATCATACTTCCATGATATTTCTAAATAACCCCATAATTGCCCCTTTGTTCGTATTTGTTGCAAGCACGACTGCCGATCGGGACGTCCCGGGTACCTTCTGTGTACCTATTCAGGGATTACAGGCGTGACATTACGTTTGTTTGTACTGTGGTTAGTAAGTTTAAACGTGGTTCCCAGGGTGGACGAAAGCAGCTGGAGACGCCGCACGGCGTGCTGGTGATACAGAACGCGACGGCGGACGACAGCGGCACGTACGGCTGCGCGGCCACGAACAGGATCAGCGGCCAGACCGTGGACCTGCCCGAGAGGACTTACTTGAAGGTGCAGCACGAAGGGAATGGCGGATACAGGTCAGTTGAATATCCTTTATTGTAAAAAAAGCAACATAACGCCTTTAATCTCCAAAGATGCATGCAGAGGAGTTTAGTACCGCGATTCACTTATTTCTTTGCTGTATTTACTTTTCTTTGTTATGAAGGTTTACATTTATAAAATGAAACTTTTTACTATTATTATTGTCATATTACCGCCATCAGCCAGTATCTCATATTATAAACGTATCTCAGTAACTTTCTTACGTTCCGAACTAGTTCTGTATTTGAAAATTATACAAAAAATATGACAAGTGTGCTGCATTCATAGCTAGTGTATGAAACGTAAAGAAATATGAATGGGCGACTTCGTTACGACAATAGTCAGGTCAAGTTTAGTGATTACGTAGAGATATCTCAAAACTGTTGATACAAACTCTAGTTTCGAGTTTAAAAATAAGATCAAAGAAATAATTTGGAACACAGAGCGGCGTGACTTCAGTATTGTTCCCGTTAATTACAGTCCGCGACAACTTGCGCGCACGAGGCACTGAATTGGATTTATCTAGGACACAGCCAATTATGGATTTTCATTAGGCTTTGTGTTTCCGCTACATAATATATTTCCTTTTTTGTAATGGATTTGAGAATTGTTCGAATAGTTTCATTATACAGATTTAGTATGTTCATTGTGCTGTAAGCAAAGATTATCCCGAAAGTTTCTTCTTAGAAATATTATTATGAAAAAAAGAGAGTCACAAATGTGTTGTATGTGCGATACTCACATATATTAATGTTCAAATTGAAAATAAGAAAAATTAATTGCTAATGCTAATATCATGAATCAATATATCTATGTGTTGACTATATATACAAAAACACGTTATGGATTATGGATTTATTTTAATAATTGCAAAATTAATATATAAAAAATCAATTGGTTATGTAATACTATTATGTTATACTGTTATGTTATACTGTTATGTTATACTGTTATGTAATACTAGATAAAAAAAACTGAATATACGAAATCTATATGGAAATCGCAGCAGTACTTTTCAGCTTTGTTTTATCAAACAAGTTAATTTTAAAATGTTCATAATTTTCGTATATCATATTCTTGACATTTGAATACGGTGAATGAATGAATGAATGAAGTCGGAACTTTTGAATGTCATACATCACACGTCACAGAATATATTTTAGTTATATGTAGTTATATTACGAGTAACCTGGCATTCCGAGAGCGTATCGCGCGCGGTGCCAGTGACTGAATGTTGTATCATGTTCGTAAATTGTCCACAGGTTCTTAGAAACCGAGGAGTACGTGGGCGCGCTGGACGCGGACGGCGCGCTGACGCGGCCGCTGCGGCCCGGCGCCGCGCTGCGGCTGTGGTGCGGCGCCGCGGGCACGCCGCCGCCGCGCGTCAGCTGGTCCAAGCAGGGCGGCTCCAACCCGCCGCAGACACACGGCCACCTCGTCACCGTGTCCCCGTTCAGACCGGAGGACGAGGTAACATTATCCGTTTATTAAAATTCTGTGATACTGAGTATCACTTACTATAATGGTGAAAGAAAACAACGGGAGTGTTTATAAATTTTAGAGTTCTCTACAATATTCTCTACAACATACTATATAATATTCCCTATAATGTTCTCTATAATATTCTCTATAATGTACACTATAATATTCTCTATAATGTTCTTTATAATGTTCCCTATAGTGTTCACTATAATATTCTGTATAATATTCATTATAATATTCTCTATAATGTACACTATAATATTCTCTATAATGTTCCCTATAGTGTTCACTATAGTGTTCACTATAATATTCTCTATAATGTTCACTATAATATTCTGTACAATGTTCTCTACCAAGTTCTCTATAATGTTCTCTAAAGTGTGTTAAGTCTAACAACATGCGCGTAGGCAGTGTGGGCACGCTATGGCCTTAATTCTGCTCAATATGAAAAAGCCGGTACCAGCATTGGAATCGTAACAGGGGTTATGAAGATGATGAATGGGTACTTTATTCCAGTATCTACTACACATAACAGTTATCCAGTATTCGTTGTTAAAACGATATAACAAATAAAGCTGGAGAAAATTCAAGCTGAAATTTAGCATCGTAATGCATAATCAAACGGAATAACGCCAAAAAGATAACGTTTTAAAACGTTTTGGCCTCAATCCAAATACGCTAAAAACCGTTTTTACGTTGTTTATTCATTTCCCCCCGATGGAGCTTTACTTTAAAAAGGTAATTTTAAAAGAGAATTTTACATTTCAAAAGCATGCAGCCTCGTAAAGTTTTACTTTTGTAGTGTCGTCGTTTTTGTAGTATTATTATCATTAAACGTGATTGAGGCACAGAGGTACATTACAGCGTAATGTTTGAAAGTGGCATCCACATTCACGAGGGTCTTTGGTTCTAGAATTTTCGTCCGGAGCATAAGATATGTATAAATAATTGTCACGGAAATAATGGACACAACAGACGTTTATTTCTTTCGGTTTTGTGAATGTACTTTAAGCAGTATCCAGTTGGTTGCGTATAAAGAAAACAATTAAATTCTTACGGACTGGTGAAGATAGTTGAGAGATATTTATCTGGTCCTGTTGTCAGTAGCGATATTAATTGTATTCTTCGCATAAAGCTTGGGTAATAAACGCTATGGCGTTTGTTACTCAAGTCTAATATATACACATAGACATATGTAGGATACATATGTGTCTATTTCGCAGCAAGGGCAAATATGTTAACAGTAATTATTTCATGCTCCGTAAGGGACTTGAAGTGTTAATATGTATAATTAATATCGCGCCTTATGGGGTAAGCCTCTTACTATAGTAAGAGTTCAGACCTTTATTTACACACACCGTAAACACTGGACTCATTTATACTCGAGTTTTCGATCGACTGTCATTGCTGTTATTCTGTAACTTCTTTGTCCAGGGCATATACTCCTGCTCAGCGAACGGCCTCCGTAGATCTTGGAAAGTGATAGCTCTGCAACCTCCCCACTGGGAGGGTTCTGCTGCAAGCGAGACTGCTAACGAAGGAGCCAGCGCGCAGATATCCTGCGGGATTCCCAGGGGACAGCCTCCTCCCAAAGTGTACTGGATAATAAACGCCGAGGTAGTGAAGACTGGCAAGGGGGTCACGGTGACTGGTGAGTTAAATTTTTTATGTTACGAGAAAATTTATGGAAACCAACCTCAAGTAATTTGGGGTTAGATATACATAATATTTGATAATTGGGGACATGGGCACATTAGCACTGCACTATTCTAAAAGTAACTTCACGCCTGTAATCCCCGAAGAGGTAGGCAGAGGACTATTCTGTAATGTTATACATGCGACAGCAACTCTGTCTGTCTGTACGTGTGTAACGCTATCGCGGCCGATCCGCCGGGTCGAATGTGATGATGTTTACTATCGAGTTAGTTGAAAGCGGTGGGCGCGCGCAGAGTCGGCGCTGCGGCTGGAGCGCGCGGCCAAGCGGCACGCCGGCATCGTGCAGTGCGTGGCGTGCAGCGCGCTGGGCTGCGCGTACGACGCCGCGCTGCTCACCGTGGTGCCGGCGCAGCTCTCGCACCAGGTACGCGCGCGCGCACTCGGGCTGCTGCTGATGATGTCGTCATCCTCGTTGTATTCATTGCATGCGTTTTTTGTGTTCTAGCCATCTGTATGTGATATTCTTGAAATACATTATTATTTTTATTTATTTTTCTCTGCCATTGTGGTTACACTGTTGACCCTACCGGCCTTTACGGCTGGGTTTGTGGTGCGGCCTAAATCATTTCGTACACAATAAAAGGATATGGGCGAGAGGATCGGATGCTAGGCGAGTAGAAATATCAGCTTCCTGATGATAATTGGTCATTGCCATCGATAGAATTAGACAAGTATTATGTTAACTTCGAATAACGTTTGTAACGAACGTGTAACTGAGTATACATAAATGTGATAAATCAGGGCACAATAAATTCAATGTGATAAAAGATAAGCTTGATAAAATTAATTGCTTTTGTTGCAGGAATACTCCGCGGAGGCGCCGAAAGCGATCCACGTCGCCGCCCAGCAGCCGAAGGGGCACAATAGGAAAAATACCAGGAAACATAAAGGTGAAATATATAATCCTATTATTTATATCCCGGTTTACTCGTATGTGGTTTTGTTTCAACGGGAAGGCTTTTGTTCCGTTCACATCATGTAATCACGTGTGGTGGAGATTTTGTTAAAAAAAAATTGCGGATGTCAAAAAAATTTCTTCAGTATGTAATTTCTTCAATATGTAATATTTAAATAAGTTAAAATACGACAGAATAAAAGTATGACAGAATAAAGAACGACAAAATAAATTACGACAGAATAAGGTGCGACAAAATAAACTATGACAGAATAAAGTACAACAGAATAAACTACGACAGAACGAAGTACGGCAGAATAAACCAGAGACAACCCCATTTCTCATGTTTTAATTTTAACCCACTACCACCCTAACTGTGTAGACAGAGAGCACTAAGTGTTAAATCTCTACAATTACAGGCCTTTTTTTGGAATAGCCGTGGACTCGAATTGACTACAAGCGAGATGTAGCTTAGGAGCGAGTCTGGTGCCCTGGAAACTGCTTGTACATACTTCGCTCTGTGTACACACGCACGTATGCGTCGTAAAACGTACATACAAAGAGCTACCTTGTAACAATACATTAAGCACAACACAATACAATGTACGCCACACAAAACATCTATAAACTGAGCTTATGTAATTAAAAGTCAGCGCGTTTCCGCCATATCACCAGCGAATGAGCAAAGATTTTCCACGTGGCTGTATGAAAGTTATTTAATGTGTTAAGTTGATCAAGAAACCGTTAGTTGAGATCGTAATGTTACCAAAGTTGCCGCGGACTACGTGTCGGCTCCACTACAAATCAGTGTAACTGCGCACATTGTGAAGTTTTGACATTGTTTGTGCCTCGCATTCAGTCGATGTTCGATTGGGTATAGTTTTTCATTATAGTACAGCCGGTTGGCGTAATGTTTTCTAAGGCGTATGTTGGTAACCGCACTTGGTCAGCGCGGCACGCTAGGCTTAAATAATGACACGCCTCCAAAAGTAGAATGTTGAAAATGTTGATGATGAAATGTTAGAAAATAGCGTATACTTCATCATCATGCTTAGCAGCCTGTCTCCGTCTATTGCTAGACGTAGATCATCGTTTATAAACCTCGATTCTTTTCAAATTTGTCCTCTCCCCTCTTCGTTTCGAACTGATTTAGTGTTGGCGGAATGTTTTCTTAATAATGTTAACTCAAATGAATATAATTATTATATAATAGAAAACATGGCATTAAATTAGATAATTTACTTAGACAGTTTTCGTTACCTACATTGATTAAACTCCTAGCTTATGTTGCGTACAAAGAATTATAGATAAGCTGAGTGACAAACGTGTGCAATAACGTGGAAGGTGCTGGCGATTTTGTGCTCGAATTTAAGCAAGTCGTCATGATGACTTTTTGCACCGATTCAGTAGCGATACAGTTTCGCGACGAATGCGATACACTCGCGGGTCAGATACTAGCAATAATGTATCATGCGTTTTCATTGCGACAGTCTCGCGACAGTCGAACGTCGTCGTGAACGATCTCCGTAAACGATGGATTGATACATTTTTTTGCATTTTGTAGGAGGCGGCTATTTTACAGTATTAAAAATATTGTTAAATGTTATTGTTTTAGAGTCTCTTATAATGCCTACCAAAATTTCTCAAATTACCAATAGCCGATTTGTGTTGTTGACCTGATTTAATGAAATTCAAATTAACTTGGTATCTTTATATTAGGATCCCTTTACTTGTGTTAGAGAAGCCGTTATCTGAGTATATAAAAACTTTATGTAACGAACTTAGGCCTTTGGATTTATGTTTTAGATGTGATTACTATTAACATGTTTAGGTCAAATATTTATATTTAAGAATATAAAAATACATTGCAACAATGTATCAAGTGTAATTTCAATCAAAGATTTTAGCAATCAGTAATGTAGTGTCACGGATTGAAGGTTGAAATGGGACAAGTTTTAATGTGTCCTGCGAACAGAGCCAGTTACGAAAGTGTCGTAACAAGGTATTACACAACGGTACAACAACTTGTATTTTATTGTTATAATTTTTATTTGTCGTTTCTTTGTTACAATAGTTATAAGTTTTATTGTAATTTTGTTACCATAATTACAAGTTTTATTGTAATTTTGTAATTAAGTAATTAAGTTAGTTTGCGTATGAGTCTTTGGTGTCTAGGTAGGTTGTGGTTTTTTTTCATCATGATCAGCTCGTTCAAGTTCTCTGCTGGATATAAGCCTCCTCTGAGGGGTTTCCGCCCACAAGCCCCACGCTGGGCATGTGGCTCCGGGATCGCAGAGTACGGCTTCACGCATCGTCTACGTTGCTGCCCACGGCGCGCCTAGGCAGAGCACGCAGTACGAGGCTGGTAGCTTGGCTATTCTACTTCGCTGTTAATTAGAGGAGTGAAAAATTTAATGCACGTATTAGTGAAAAACAGTATAATCCGTACTCATAAATGTTATAATGTTTGTTTTTCTTCATACAACAACTAAGGTCGATATAGTTTATATGTCTGATGGCGACATTCGTTACTTTTGCACAGCTTCTTTGGGATTTCAAGTAAGAACGTACAGCTCCTTTGGGATTCTAGCTAAGGGTGGCTATGTTTATATTGTATTTTTCATGGTAATCAAATACTGAAGTCTATTTCGTTATGCATTATTAATTAATATAAGTAATATATTCTAAGTAGGACACAAAACTACTTACAAATTATTATCTATTCAAATCAAGCATTTATTAACAAAATACTTCTATCAATTTCTAGGTTTTGAGTAATAAATATTAAAAGTACGATGCCACACACAATTAAAACTGATGCGTTTGACCGTCCCAAGCGCTGTCTCGAACGAAAGTGTGTCAATTTAACGTCATTGTAATACTGCTGTCAATGTGACGTTTGCTTAGACATCCAAATTTTATTACAAAACATAAAAATAAATGCTTATATAAGAGATGTTTGTTAAATGTGTGTTAATTAAAACGTTACCTATATATTTGTTTAGTGGGCTCCCATTTAAAACTTAATTAAAGTTTTTATGCAATTTTTACATCTGTTTTAGTTAGTACCCTCGTAAAGTGTATGTTATGTTACCCGCGAATGATGACATTCCAGAATGTTCGTTAAAAGTTCCCTTCGGGGTTGAAGTTGCAATATACCGTAATATAAAAAGACTACATTATCATTGAGCTGGCTGTTATTAATTTTATCATCACCATCATCAATCAGCACTCCGTTGCTGGACCAATTCCTTCCTTAATGGAGTGTTGGCTATAATTTCTACACAAAAATTCTTGGCTACTCTACAGGCGGATAACAGTGCCTAGGTAGACTGCGCTGCACCGCGATCACCACCAGAGCCTCGTCATAGTCGTTTCATAGTAGCGTGTGGTATAGTGGAGTTGTCTGGGGCCTTGAGGTGGAGCTTGGAGCTCTTTGAACCCCTCCATGTTATATTATGTTTAACGTTGTACGGTGCGTTCCGCAGCCGTGCTGGTGCCGCCGTCGCGGCCGAACGTCACTCGCATGTCGGACGAGAGCGTCATGGTGTCGTGGTCGCACGACAACCACGGTCTGCCGATACAGTTCTTCAAGGTGAGTCACTCTTCCATTGCTAGTACTTTTCGTTCTATTCAAATGTGTTTGTACTACTTTGTTGTAATAAAAATATTGTTTAGATCGGAATCGGAATAAAATCGGAATCTTCTCGGTTCGGTTGAAATACAGGTTACGGTCGGACACCATTTGTTATCTATTTATCTGTTTCCACTACTATAGTTGCATGTTTAGATTTCTTACAGGGTAGGCAAGGTACGCGAGGATACAACACCCAAGCCAGACATCAGTATCTTTCCTCGGTATCCTAACATACATTCGCGTGAGCCATTGTCGTCGAAAATTGAAACGACATTAGAATGTTATAAAAGCTGATGCGTGCACTCGGCGTCCCCAGGTGCAGTACAAGGAGGCGGGCGACGCGACGGGCGCGCCGTGGCAGACCGCCAACTACGACATCCCGGCGCACATCCACTCGCACGAGGTGGACGGGCTCGCGCCCGGCAACTACTACAAGTGAGCGCCACTGAGTGTGACAGCGGGGACAAGAACGTGCGAGGAGTCAAATGATCATGAAATACGTGTCACGTAATTTATAGATGTGTCTTAAGGTACTAGGTTGATTATCTAGCGCGCATTTAGGTATACATTTACAAAATGCTAAAGAATATACATATAGCGTATTTATATCAAAATATAAATATAATGTAGTTGGCATGATAATACAAAAAAATTAATTAAATAAATACCAAAGTACACGCGCGGTTACACAGCCTTAAAACACCTGAACCCATCGAGGCGACGGAACGTCTTATCTACACATACACAGGCCATAAATAAGGAGCAATAAATTGACGGCGACTTACGCAGTTGAGTTCGCGATCGGACAAAAAGGTCGTTCTGCGCGCGATCGGATGTCGAACGAATTCGTCGTAATCCCGTGAAAGCCTTTAAAATTCCGCGTAGAATCACGCCGCTACTCCGATAGCAAGTGCCTCAACTGATACTGGCGGCGTTTCTATGAATTCATGTTTTACAAAACTTCTAAATGATTACGAAACTATTTTTAATGGATATAATTTGTGTGCGATTTTGAATCCTATAGTTATTGCAAGTATTTAAGGAATACAGCGGAGTTTTGTTTATTGTTTCCGGTTCTTTAGTAAACTGACGTATACAAGCAATATGATATTTATGAATCTTTAACGCAGCTGTGGAAGTTAAGGGGTTATTAATTTCTGATTAAGTACGAACATATACTGCCCGGCGCACTCTGGACATTGCGACTAAGCCTTTCACCACGATGGCTGATCACTCACTATCAGCTATCGACTCGACGAAGAAGAAGACATTTTGTTAATGTAATCTATTTAACATTAAATACATTGTACCTTCTATCATAGTTTTGATATATTCGATATTAATTTTGAACTTTATTTCAATATTATTTCTATGATGATGTTACGTTTTATTAATGTTCAAAATTTCACAAACTCCGTGACAAAATAAGCCACTTACAGTTAAAAAATAAATATTGTAAACATAGTTTAGTGTGAAAACATCAGACGTACTAACTTTGTAAGCTGCTTGCGAACGAACCTTACTAAGAAAAGGGTCGAGCCCGATTGACTTAGGGAAATTTTAAGAGCTTTAAGCATGTTTGCGCTGTACGAGCGTCTTTTGAAATTTGATCTCGCCATGTTTCCCTCTCAGAGGTATTTGTGTGAGATATTCGACGCCTCTCACGCGCTTGTAGTGTGCTAATCTGTACTGGCATTTATAAAGAGCTATATCGGTGTGAATGTTGCATAGGAAAATCTAGAAATGTGGTCATTTAAGCCTTCAAAATCAAAGCGTCATCTGCAGACATCAAAGTTTTATATTTTTCAATGATTCAAGCGTTTGTACGTAGCCGTTTAAATAATATTTACGTATTAAGTTCACGATAATGACCAAATTAGTGAAATGGATCACTTTTACCGTAAATTGACTGCATTAATCTACATTTTATATAGCGCTTCAGTGTCCATACGTAATGAGTGTCCATGCGCCGTACGTCCAATTTACAGATCAAATATTGTACACGCGAAACCGACTCGTGTGAGAATAAACTGGCATTTCGCGACTCATAAATAAAGGAGGCTCAATAAAAGTGTTTATTTAGTATTTATGCAAATTGGACGCGCGGACGGCGTCCCGTGTAAACAAAATATATGTTTATCGTATTCACTTCTGCTGTAATTGGATCTGCAGCGCACTTTGCATTCATTATTATTGTTCAATATTTACTATTGAAGGGCATTGACGTGAAATAAAACACTGGGTTAATTGTTTTATCAGTGTGTAAGGAGTTGTGTTAGTATTGGTAACATGTGGGGTTCTGTTACCAAACGGTCTTAAGTGGGAGGAGTTAAGTTACGGAGGTCGTATCTAAGTGATCTCGTCTATGAACAGCTAAAATGCAATAATAACAGCTATAATTTGGAGCGAATTCGGCAAAAACTGTGGAAACATACCATGAAATTGAAACTATGCATTTTCTAAAATATTAACTAACCGTTCTCGTGGATATAAAATCAAACTTCTTCAGGCGATATATGTAAATTAATTACGTCTAACTATCGATAAATCTATCGGAAAATTTTATACCCTCATATGATACAGTTCACGTTTTTTAATGTAATTTAATCGGTACATATAACAGATAATGACGAAACCATTAATAATGTAATTCTACAATTTCACGATTCATTTATCACTGGGAGTATTACCGAGCAAATGTCACTAACGGTAATTTTCCTGAAGACCCTATCATTTCATATCGTTGAAATAATAGACGCATACAATTCAACTGTAGTTATAGAGGTATTTTATTGTGGGATCAACACAATTTATTTATTGATGTTGAGTTGTAATATAGGGTTGTAAATAATAAACTGAGCATATCCGAGTTCTTCTTTTGGGCTTCTCGGTCTTCTGTACTTCCGCTCTTCTGGGACTGGGATGAGCGCCTATATGATTGGGCGATGAAAAACCAAGCTGGAGTATAGGCGAAATAAGTTTTCATTGTAACTAAAAGATATAATTGTTATTGAGTATTTTTTTTTAATTAGCTGGCTAGATCGTGTATACAAGCAAATATTGACTTTAGCTCCAGTTCCTGTACTAGCTATTAGTGGCTATAATGCTACAATGTAGAACAACATACGCTAACGTTAAACTCATATTTGCTTTTTTGCCACCGCGGGCAGTTCCAGCAGATAGTGTCTGCGTCCTGACCTCATTAGATTAAATGGCAACTTGCACCAATGTAATGGACTTTACTCACGAAAATGTCTGTATTACCTCTATTTAAATAATTTAAGTTTAACTTTATTTTTCCTCATTGAGTCAGACGAATGATATTGTTTAGTAAATACTCTGTTGATCCCTTTAGTTGTAGTAAGATTCCTATTCGCTTGTAGGACATCAATACATACGACAACATTGAACTGCAATTTATCAATTTCCGGCTGTAACATATAAGAATATAAGTAATAATGATGTTCGATAAAAGTTTGAGAATACGGTAAATATTTCAAGTGTGCTTTAAACAACCCAAAAGAAAATCTTTAATTTCTTTACGTTCCTGTTTGTGTCTTTTCACTGCGACTTTTTTTTACTTGTTATTATTGTTCAGGAAAGGTGCCTTGATATACATATTTGTAAGAACAATGTTTTATATAAGCACTTACCACGGTTCAGATGTGATTGTAACTGCCGTCGCCGTCCTAGTAGTGGTTTAATCATTAACATCTTATATACCGAATTACATTTACGCTTCGAATGAGATAGTTCGCTCGTTGATTTCGTGTGAACGAATGAATGATTACGTCGCAAGCATCGTGACCTTCCAAGAACTTCTCACAGCCGATTGCAAATATTAACACATGTTGTATATGTTGTTGTAATAATGGGGAAGTTCTTTGAAGTAATATTAAAATAGTATAAATATACCTAAACTTTGATTAATTTCAAACGGTTAGTTGCTTGTGTAATGTTGTTAAGGATCATATTCTGGCTTATTTGGGAGGATTTACTGCATGTAATTGAAGTAAACCAATGGGTGTTGACAAATTGTGAATAATTGGTCTGTTGGTCAGACGATTGGTGACACTGTAGGCTAAGTCGTTGGTTTGGGATTCGCCCCCCAATTATAAATACAAGTGCATGAGGAGCATTCTGTTAGGGTGCAAATACGTATGAGCGATTTCCACACATATACAGACAATCATGACATCTCCAAAACTGTGCGGCCGATTCATTTGAAACTTGACAGGTATATTCAATTTATCATGTCGAGATCAGCTAAGTTTTTTGGAGAATCTGATAGTAAAAGTGTAAACAGGGGCTGAAAAATTGTATGCAACATCGTCGATTTTGAAGTAACATAACATCACGCCCGTAATCCCCGAAGAGGTAGGCAGAGGAATGTGTTTCAACCCAGGACCTCCCAATCGGCAGCACGATGCACGGCGCAGCCAACACGATGTTGTGGCGTTATGACCCTGAATTTGATATTTAGGTTCTCAACAAACAAAAAAATGATTTTAGAAAATTCTACCCAACAGTGAGTAGAATAGGGGGCCAAAGGTTTTTATATCGTAAAATGCTGGGCCATGCGTAGTGGAAGGGGGTACAGTTAGTATGTTTATATAAGTAATTCTGCAAGCCTGCTCCAGTAGTTGCTTGATTACCAAAGCACAGGCTCTGTCTAGTTGGAGATTACTTGACTGCATGCTAGTTCTCCTAAGATATTACTACTATAATATATCATTACGGCAGGTCAGATCCCATATGGGATAGGTAAAGAGCACCGAATATTTATCCCCACACACCAGATGTGCGTAGACTCATCGCTGACCTCATTATTATAGTTAATTAAACCATCCACCCGGATAGCGAACGACGTCGCGTTTTAAAATCCATTCAACGCGCGCACCGAGCCGTCGGCGGATCCATTCGGTGCCATCGGAGCACGTGGCACGCATCGCTAACTGCAATTATTGGCGTCTCCGTCTCCGGCGGCGTGTCTCCGCCATTCATATCATTCGCTCCGATTAACAATTGACGACGTTCATCAGCTCGCGAACGAGATAGTTCACTCGTTGATAATAAATTGTCATCTCTGTTTGTGTACCGCTTCCGTTATTAATTGTAGTGATAATGGTACGAGTAGGTAGGGTACCTATGGTGAAATGTCGTTCGTCAAGATTGACATTCAAATCATGAATCGAAACGCGATCTGGCAATTCGAAAATAATTTCGGACAGAAATAGGCGGTGTGATTGAATTATGCATATAATTTATTTGTTATTTATCGAATAAAAATGATTTTGATTATTAATGTTGCTCGCTGTTAGCAGGAAGGAGGATATTTTATAGGGACCCTATATATGTTCGAGGTCTTAATACTGTTTGCTCTTTGGAATGTATAAAGTGGCATTTGATTAGCGAGATAGATCACGATTAAAAAAAAATATTAACTTTAATATTAATAATTTGATTTATCTGCATTCTAGTATATATAACTGTTGAAATATTTACGAACGCCTTCCGTTAAGTTGTTCATATACATGCATGTACTGTATTGCGCACTACTGTACGCGGCGCTGCGCAGGTTCCGCATCGCGGCCGTGTACTCCAACCACGACAACAAGCTGGGCCGCAGCAGCGCCAAGTTCCTGCTGCAGCGCGGCGGCGCGCGGCGCCCGCGCGCGCCCGCGCTGGCCGCCGCCGCCGCGCTCTCGCCGCACGCCCTGCTCTTGAACTGGACGGTAAACTTACACACCAACACGCTGCTCTTTCTATCTCTCGCTCTCTTCTCCCTCCATCTCTTCTCTCTCTCTCACACACACATTATTCTCTCTTTTTTCACTCTCTCGACAATTAGCTTAAATCAGCGCTTTAGGTTTGTGATCAACTCGACAAGCATTGTGCCTTAACCCATTCGAAACGGCTAGCATACCGTGTGTGCTATGATGTTAAATTGAAATTGTCAGTCTGTATGAAGACTGATAATTGCAATCTGATAATTGTATGAACGAGACTGTATGAAGCTAAAAATTATCTCAGAAGTATGTAAAAATAAAATTTGCCCTTGGTTTCAATTTACCACCTAAAATAAGTGACCCAAAGCCAGGACCATTGGGATTGCGGAAAATGAGCAATAATAGTGTGGATCGTTTCCTAAAATAAGTGCGGTCTCGAACGGGTAGGCTTTCTCTCTCTGAGAGCTCTGTCTTGATGATGTGGTGACCACAAAATGCTTTATAAACCCTCACGTGTTGTAACGTAGTGTTTGGGCTATATTATCTAACACAAGAAATGTCCAGTTGCCATTTTCCTTAATCGTACACCCTCATACATAAAACATCGTTCCGATTTCAAAATCACACGCATAAGCTCTACCTAAAATCTATTACTCCGTTGGTGATTTGTAGATCACATAAAATGTATGAACAGTTTAAGCAGAATGAAATGTAACAAATTACCCGTTTTTCATTCAGAAACACCAAGACCTATGTATATCTCTCGACTGTCTCGCTAGTCGAGTGGTTGCAAAGCGCGCGTGACGGTCGAGAGGGTCTCGGTTCGATTACAAGGACCGG
>DWFO01000636.1:0-19117 GCA_018246595.1 Mimoniades nurscia nurscia
TGGTGAAACGTGGGAGTGTTCTACATTCCTCTGCCTACCTCTTCGGGGATTACAGGCGTGATGTTACTTTTTTTTTAAAGTTTGAAACTGACACTTGTAAGCTTGCAACCAGTATCGAAAGAAATAAGTAAGTTATGTATATTGAAAGTGGTAGTCCTTTTCAGTCAAAAAACAGTAGCCTGCAGAAATGTCGATGTAGTATTCGCACTTTTAATGCGTAAGGGATTTTAGTAAGTTCCAATAACATTTCCGATTACATACAATTATGAGCTGCATAGCTTGGATGTGAATCGCCATATTTTCATACAGATACTTTCATACAGATAATTTTCATACAGATACTTAAAAATAATATAGCTTTTTTATTTTCCACTTTTTTAGCTTTTTTGCCACGTCTAAACGTATCTTGCCTTTATCTAAATAAAGGGGGACTACTTGCGACTTTTTGTTTAAAAGTTCCTGATCCCTGAAGAAGAAGACAAGAGACAGAACTACCACTTTTGACCAGTTACGTTTATTGAGGTGTGTTTATTGCAATATAATGGGATTAATTCCACAATCCCCAGCCACTACTAGAAATTTCAATCAGAAAGTCTTAAGTTAGAATAAAGCGAAGCAGACTCTTAAAAAAAATTAGGTAAAATACATGTTACGTCCGTTTCGTTTTCGATGTATTGTGCAAACCCACAAGATATTTGATGTGACTATAAACTAGTAATCAGTTTGTTACAAAGTAAGATTACATGATTTTAGTTTTACTATAAAATAATAATAAGGTGTGGGTAGTTGCAAACTTGCAAATAAAACGCTTTACTAATATAATTAAAATTATTTATTATCTTCATCATATTTCTAGCATACTAAACGTAATAAGTGTATAAATAATTGAATATTAATTTACTTTCAAATATTCCAGCAATATACATATTATAACTTGATAATAGGTTTTAACGTTTATTTAAACTAAAATAAACACGCAAAGTAGGCGAATATTATTGTATTAGTTCCATTATGATTGGTTTCTATGAATGCAGTGATTGGGCTGCGTAAATCTGAATTTCACTAGATATATAACAGGCATACCTACATTCAACAGATAAGATAACTTTAGGAAGTGATATAACAGATAATAAAAATATTCAAAACATCGAAGAATGACATTCGACCAGTTTTTTTCTGTTGTTTCAATTTACATCCCAACCATTTGCTTTCTGAATATTGGACATTATTTCTGATAATCGTTATCGGAAGCATTATAAATAATTTTTTTTTATTAAATTTTAAGTTGATATGGATTGCAATATTTTTTATAAACATACTTTGCATAGATATCTTTTCAGTTGAATGTTTTTGCCTAAATAATAAATATAATCAAATAACATTTCTAAGTACCGGTTCAAATAAGTGACCGTGGCTCTTATATTACAAACTTTGGCGAATCATAACAATATGGGTATATTAGCCTAGCTATCAAATCCATTGAGGATTTGTGTTTAATGATTGGATTAGCTAATTACATTACAATTGGTTTATCGCTCGTACATTTTGAACAAATTATCAGATGGGACTGTGAAACAATTCCGGTTGTGCTTCTAGTAAAAGATGCTTTCATTATTGCACCACAGAAACCGGAACATCTAAATTGAAACTCTACACGACAATAAATTGTACTTATTAATACATGAAAATGAAGTGCAATATATTATTAAATTAAAATTTGGTCTTCTTTCCAATATCTGATTAGATGCAAAAAGATCGACCTTGAAATATTTGTATTATTCACATGACTTACACAAACAAAACATACCTAATTCTTAGTAGACACTTAATGTTTTTTCCTTTCTAAATATACCAGATAAATTCTAAAGATACCAGTAGGAAGGCGAATTCATAAAGAGTAATTTCTGTTCCTAGAGGAATGCTATTATTTAAATGAAAATAATTCAATCTATCGTAGCTCCTATTCATGAGGGCCTAACGACTTACACTCCGTGCTTGTATATGTGTAAACATACATCCCTACACATATTTGGACACTCCATTCAAAATGTATTAGCGATATAAAATATCATACTAAAATCATTCAAATGTATACGCATAACAGCGAAATATGTACGCAATTTCGTTAAATATTTAACCTAGTATTTGGGTTTAATATACAATAAAAACAATGCGGCTAATAAAACAACAAATCTATTTGTACATAATGAATTATCTATAACATTTCCAATTACGAACACTGAATAACAATGTTCTAATATAATTTATTTAACAAAAATCAGCAAGATAGGTAACTTTATAATTTCATATGTATTCAAAAAGCATTAACTTGTTACCAGCGGATATTTAAAATTAATATTAAAATACGACTTTGCGTATCAATGAAATTCATTTTTGCAAATGCATGGATGTGTCGCAATGCAAAGTACACACGAAAAATTGTTCAATTATTATCACACAATCTGTAACTCCTTAAGGAGCCTATTTTTATTATAACAATAAATAGGTACTTACATTGACCCATTTAGTACGAGTGTTATTATTTTACATCCAGTTGAGTTACAAATAAGATTGAGGTTATTTTAACACCACGATGGATTCACGATAAACATTCAGTATTACAATAGTTACAGATTGTGTAATATTATATTTATTTAAACATTCTATTTACATTTAAACATTGAGAAGAAATTATATTACGATACAATGGTCTATTTTATAATTTGTAACAGTGAACGTATGTATGTAGTTTCATTTAATTGAAGGCAACTGGCAAGTACAATTTTTGAAAACATAGCAAATAAATAGAGGTACGTCTATTCTATGCTTGTATAAATCTACTATCTTTTTTAATGTAATTATTATTAATAACAAATTCAAACCCTTATTATGTATACATAAGGACATTCCTTGCTAACTATTAATGGCGATATTAAAAGATATACACAATCGCTATTTCGCTTCAGTGTTATATAATTAGAATGAGAAATTATCTTTAGTGTAAAATACGTTGAATTAGATATTTTCAATGTACACTTTATATATCTTATCTTTAAAATTAGGTAAGGTCCGTAATCGAGCGAAACGGAACGGTAATGGAAAAAGATAGTGAGTTTACAAGATATATAGTAGGTTCAATGGACGATTATTACAAGCGTATATCACAGATACCGGTTAAGGTATCCTTTTGCTAAGCTATATGTAAACAAGATGCATTTTTCAGAATATTTTATTTCGATAAATTAATATTTTTATAAAATTTCCTAAAACAATTACTGTAGAACAAAGGGAAGATCTTAACCTTATTCATAAGATCCTTATCACGCTTTTAACAAACATATTTTAAAAGTTGCCACATGTTTATTCGTAAACAGGGAATTATATTGCATAATTATTATAACACAATAAGGGTAAATGTTTGAATAAAGATGTTCAGAAAAATGCATAGTATTCACTCCTAAACTATTCAGCCATAAGTTATCCAGAACAGTGTGTGCAGGACATGTATGTGACTAGTTATAAAGATACAATTACCACACGAAATAACTATCAAAATTGTACAAGACTTTTTATAAATAAATGAAACAGTTTGCACAATTTTGATAAGTTTTTAAAGGTTCGCTGTTTGCAATATTTTATATTTTCACGCTTTTGTTGACATGTTGTATCACAATTTCGATTTTCGGGCGACTGTTTCTACTTCTGCTTATGGACAGTAAGTATATTTAATATAAAATAATAATAAACTGTGCTTTTGTATATTAGACATCAACGAGTGAACTAACATTTATTTAGGATTTTAAATGCTCATTAAAATACATTCAAATAAATTATTAATGTCATATTGTTTGTATTATGTTCCGTGATAAAATCCTTAAAAATTAAGCAAATTACTATTAAAAGTGTACATAGTGCTTATTATTGAAATAAATAATTGAATGAATATGATTCGATTATTGTGCTAAAATTGACTAAGATGTTTTGCAGTTATGGCATTGCAATCGGACAAATATATTTTGCGAAATTAATCTTTGACTCTCATAATCACACTGAACAACTTAGCCGCCCGATAGTAAAGATTTATATTTTAGCGTGACAATATATAGATACAGATAATGATTATATTCTCCCTAATCGTAACACAGCGACACCCTGTCACCCGCCCGAGAGGCCTCGGTGCAAAAGGCTATAAGCTCCTAATTTAGATATGATGTTATATATGTATGTACATTCTCATTTTCTTTAGAAATAGGGCACATTGTTTCAACTTGAATCCTCATTTAAAACTATACAGTTCGTATGTTATATTTATATAGAGCGAAAAAAAAATTGAAGGGAAAATCAGTTTGCTTCATAATGTCTTTGTAACTCTGTTTTACACTGGTTTGATATATAAGATTATGTACACATAACCGTTCATTATTGTTCTTGTATTAACTCTTTAAAAGGTGAATCTGTAGGGATTACTATGAAACATTTATTTAAATGTAGAGGCCCACATTATACTTGTGTTATAATGACTCTATAATAGGTACTTTTATGCATATAAACTTAAATGATTTGTGAAACTTGAAAACAAATTTGGCTTAACATTTAGTGCAGTTAACAAGTTTATAATTTTCAAGTAAAAAAAATACTTTAATAAAACATACGGAGATAGACGCTTATAAAAGTTTTATTATGGTTTCTATTTATTCAAGTCCGAAATGCTAAGTGAATTTCTGTAAACTTTAAAGAAGGATTCGTTATTCGTATTAAGGTTTAGATTTATTGTATTAAAGGCAGCGTTTTAAGTATTTAGTAGTTCGTGAACGGAGTCTGTTCATGTACTCGATAGTGTGATACTGTTCATGTACAGTTGAAATATCTGAACGGACGGCGTGTTTTTGTTTGAATTGCTGACACTACACACATTAGTCATATACCGTCAGCAAAATTCCATCAGCAGAACTATTAGTTACTCGTCTTTACCTATCATTACAACTTTACCTCGTAACCTGCTTCCTAAGGTAACTTTAGCCTCTAAATTAACCAAACGGTTTTACCATTTATCTCACCTCTACCTTTATACCATATATAAATTATATAAATACATATTCCTTATATATCTCAATAAGGTTAACTAAAGGTGAATTAAACAATATTCTGGATAACTTACCAAAAACATAATTTAGTATTTTATTACATTTGCTTGTCTATAGTAACCTTGTCATTAGTGAATTATACCAAAATACTTTAAGCAGAGGATATAATATTGATTATTATATAGATATATTATAATATTATATGGTTAAGTGTATCTGAAAAGTAAAGGCGTCGTATCGTAACAAAGGCTTTAGTTTGAGATTGTCCGCGTATAGAATAAGGTCAACGTGTGCTTGAAGCTAAACTATGCTAAGCGATAGGATGAAAACAAATAACCGAAGAGATATGACTAGATTGTTCTGTTTCATTTCTAGAACCTACAATTCATAAAAGCACTATGCGCCTCTCTCCATATCTTTCTTATATAAATAGATATATAATCATATGATTAATTATTCCCAAATCTAATTTTGTTTCTCCTGATTAAAATATTGGCATTTATCTTACTAACTAGCGTAGGGTGGTACGTTTAGATGATGCGACACGCGTGCGAGGCGACATGTGCGATATGTCGCCGTGTCACGTTGCGACAACGTCGAATCGTGTCCGCATCCCAACGATCTACCTATATCGTCTAATTAACCATCCGAACCTCATACAATTTACATACGTTCCATACATCTTCGAGGGCTTCGATAAACTTTCCCACCTCTAAGCGAGCGCTATGACAAATTCATGTACATTTTTAAAAAGTTTTTAGGAGTTAATTTATTAGTTCACTTATGAAATTCGATCTCGTAATACTAAGATATCGTTTGTCGGTACTATCGAGTGTACATGTGGATACCGTCGCTCAGAATGAGAGTTTAATTTGTAATGTTCCCGAAAACTGTTTTCTTTTTACTTTTGTGTCTATGTTTCAAGTGAGGATTAGTTTCTTTATTACAAATTTTCATTCCTTTATTTGATTTACGTATCACTGTAAGCGACGGCAATCCTATATATGACTCATACATATACGCAAGTATGAATGGAATGAGTATACCAATCTACGCAAATCGAACCACATCGGACGCGAACGTCAGCTCTTATCGTCAAAGAAAGGAGCGAAAGCGGTCGTGTTGAAGTCGCGCGTGACATGAGAATGAGGGATTTGTTAAACTACAATAGTTACGACAGAGTATAAAAATCGCGACAGACTACAGTGGACCCGAGAGTGATGCGCCGCCGGGAGGCCGATGCACGGCTAACCGTGTCATGCCGCCGTTCTCTAGCCCGCCGCTGTCTACACCCGCCGATCGACGCTCGGAACACATAGAGCGGCCACAGAAACGGTCAGCGAACGACGGCCAGATTCGGGGAAATCGGCAACCTGCCTTACATGAAGACATTTAGACACATTTAAATAATCGCAAAGCATACCCTGTATCCTAGAATCACTTTGTGGGCGATCATTTTATATTCGGTGAGGATTCTTTTAATATATTACGAAACTGCGACGCCGCGTTATATTTTTAGGGACTTCATTTAATTTTAAACAGTATAAAGTTATAAGTACACAATATTAATTATCGCCCAGATGCGCCGCTGCGAGGCGACGTGTCGCGGGCGCATTACTCTACTTTACCCATGAGGTGATATTATCGATCATCGATCTAATATATACTAAGTATACGTGTTCCGGTTTGGCATCGATTTTTTCTGAAACCTAGGAGCTGCGTCAGCGCTCACTCTAGCGACTCGGGCTCGTGGCGACTCGCGTCTTTAGCATTACTAACATTATGCTATCCTTCTATCGAAACCGTTTTACACTCAAACGATTAACCTTACGACTGAATTTTCGGATTACGCTAGAGAGGAAACGACGAAATTGTCGTTGGATGTAAAGCGCCCTCGTAAAATTTCACTAAGGCGGCCGGCTCGGCTCTACAACGAGACCGTGTCGACGAATAGTCTAAGAAATCGAGTAAACAAGGGGAAAAGGAATCTTCGCTCCGTACACACACAACGCTAAAACTTTAAAAAGCGTAATAACATATTGCACAAACGTGAGTTCCAGAGAGAAGAACTTTACAGGTACCTACGAGTACATTTACGCGACAACGGTACGACGATTTATCATTAAAGTATAAGATGTCGTTAATGCACACGACTTAACCGTAAATCATAAATGCCTACAACTAGAATACTATATTAATATAATATAATAATTATATCGTGTAAATATAAAATTCTATGTCTTGTGAAGAGGGAAATATTTGACTAGAGGTGGGCGGCGGCCAATTGATCGCTACCGAGCGGTAGGCAGGACACGTTGCGCGGTACCGCACACACAGAACAAAACTGAATCAAAACATTGCCGTAACACAAATTATAGGTATATTTAATATTTTACAACCAATCATAGCTCGTCTACTCAAAATGAGTGTCTGTATTCAAGGTAAATGACTGCTGTTTTCACGTCTAGATATTCATATTATCTTGACTTTATGCGTAACTTTTTAATGTCTCCTATTATATGCCCCTTTGTGAATGTTAGTTTAAATATATGTTATTTATTTTAAAGCAGTTTTGTTTTGTTTTATGTACGGTAGCGCTCGCTTTGAACCCACTTGTATCAGGAGGACGTCGAATGGGATTTACGTGTATTAATATAGTAAGTGTTGCCATATTATGCAACTTTAAATTTTACAGCAACAAAGTAAAGGCCGAGGTAAATATGTTGCGAAACTTTTGAAATATAGTTTACACCCAATAATATAGAAAGGCTAATGTTATATCAGCAGTAAAGATGGTGGATGAAACCGGACGGACAAATTTGGGTGTGCAGAATTAAACAGAAAATCATTAAATGTTATCTAAGTAAAGCCTCATTATTTACCATCACTCGGTTGCTCTTCTAGTCACACTTTATGTGTATATATTTATATTAAGATTGTGCGTGACATAGCTCAGGCGATCCCTGCATTACTGTTGCTACATTCCCTGACACGTTTCTTAGGACGAAATATAAAGCAAGGCAGATTAAGAATTTCAATTGGCAACTCTCGATACAGTCTATCAATGTCTAACTCTATGTTCACTCCACACAGCGGGTTCAAAGTATCTACTAACATTATATTATTATAAAAAGTTCACTTGCTTGCGTAATCCATAGTAAATCGATTAGGATTTATAATAAACTGCGTACAGCAAAATCTAAATCCTTGCTGGCCACAAGTAGAGCTAGATCAAGTGCTTTTTATAATAATAATCTTTAAACCATAACGTTCATTGCAACACATTCAAAGTATTGTCGAGGGCTATGCCATGCATGGTTTAATTTAGCCAAGACCCCAAATGCGTTGGAATACTTTGAATAATGCACCAATCAAATGTAGAATGGCATCTATTGACAATTCCGGCACACCGAATACAGGTTTCGCCGCGCACGCTTTATTATCTAACAGTTTAAATTTATATTGGTACATTTTTTTGATTATGAATCTATTTTTTGTCCATAGAAATTACACTAGAGTTTATTATTTTTGTTAGCTCGCGCTTCACTCACTGTTGGCTCCCAGGACGCATTTTCTCACAGTTATTGTATTTAACACCTTATCACGAATAGATTTTATATATGATCTTTTATGTATAGACACACATACACACACACACCAATGCACGAAACAAATATATGGAAAGCGCGCTCGTTGAGAATTGACTTCGCTTTGTTGCGAGTGGACCGCTCGCAGACTATAGTACAATTTATAATTTACTTTAATTAATTAAACGATTTTTTCGTGTTTATATTCACCCTAAATATCTAATTTTATTTTTCATCTTAATATGATGATGTTTGCCAATTGGATGCAACATGAATCTACATTGCAAACTGTCACATTAAAGTGTTGCCACGTCGAGGAATCTTTGCCGAAAATCAGGGTATTTATTTCACTATAAACATTGAAGACTATCTACAATGCATTGTTAAGAAACGGTAAGTATTCCATTACGTGGCAAGAGGTAACAATTTGTATACATGTAGGTAAGTGTTCACGTATTAGGTCCCTTCGTACGAGCGGTTGTAACGTGGAGCGTTTAATACGTTCAATATGCATATAAACAAACGGCCTGTACAATTCATTATGTTGATATTATATTTTTTATATCACAGCCCATTTGGAATTTACGACACATAAAAACACGATTTTGATAATGACGAAGTGCACTTCAATTTGTACACAGCGTTTGAATACAAAACATTAAGTTTTGTTAACAACATTGTCTTCATTATATTTTACTAACATGTACGTTTAACCGCTGGGCGCACTATTTAATGACAGCAACGAATTCATTTGTACGTACATACAACAATTGAAGGAAACCAGACGAAGGCATATTTTTCACTCGTATATACAATATTGAGAACGGGGAAAGTTGATTTGATACAATCCAATTGTTTGATACAAGCGTATCGCGATTATTTTATTTACAGTATTATTAAATATCGAATACTATAGGAATATTTTTATTCATTACAGTGTATTAATTTTACGGTATTGAAAATTCTAAACATGAAACAAATGTACATATGCGCTTGTATCAAACAAATTGTAATTAAATTCCGTTCCACTTGAACGAGTCTAACAATAATAATACAATCTAACCTTAAATGCCCAGCGAACGGCTTACCAGACACACATGTAATAAATATAACAAAATATAGAATAATTCTTCTTCCGTTAGTGATAATATACTCAGCACTTAGATTAGTGTGATATTCGACCGTGGAGGGAGACAACAGTGTCCGCGATGGCTGCCAGTGCGCACGCGTATCTTTGTTACAACACGCTGAAATCAACTTGGCACTTGCGAGGAATGCCCAGCGCTCTCGCCTGCGATACGTCCGTACCTCGCCATTACGTCACCACAGCAAGGTACCTAGTTAGCTTCCGCGAGTCATACATTAGGCTACTGCTAGTAATATGCTCGTGATTCACGTAGAACGGAGCGCGGCACAGTAGCTCTACACCGACGCTCTCTACATTAAAAACATCAAACGAAACGAACAAAGATACCAGTGCGACCGCAGCCCTACAATTCATTATGCAATATACAATAATTAAAATACATTTTTTTTCTTACATTTTCAACTTACTTAATAAATTCAGTTTGGCTTAATTCAAGCAAATAACTAGTTTCATAAATTTATGTTAAAAGTTTCAGTTAAACATTAAAGTACTTAGAAGTAGAAGTATCATTACGAATGACAAAATTTTTATAACATGTCATTTTTATAATAATCATAATAATTTAATGAAAGTTAATAAATTGTATATATAATAATAATAATATAATAGAGTAATTTTATGATTAATCCATAATGATAGAATGAAGCTTTTCTACGCGTTGACCAATAAATTACTTTAACTAATTTAGTATACTCGCCGAGCAGGCTTGCGTAAATTGTTAAGTAAGTAATGATATTTACTATACAACGAACTTGTGTTAATCCCTCAACGGAATTATAATTTTTATACCGCGTAAAAGCGCATTACGGGCGAGGGGATCAGTATAGCCGCCTCCTGAAACAAATCAAACAATTTCTGTATTCATCAACTGTTATTTGTAGTTTAACCATGACTAGGCGTCATACATAAATCACGCCACACGATAACTGGTGAAGGGGTCAATGAATGGTTTCATTGTGTGAAAAGACGTGGGCGAGGTCCTGAATTTCGTGACGTTACATTTCGAAATATAACAGATCTAAGTATTCTTAAGTTTATGGAAGAGTAATTTAAATGGAAATAATAATAACATCGGAAATCTGTTTAAATTTAATCCTAGGTGTAAAACTACGAAATATGTGACGTTACACTAGCCGGGGGAACGGGGGATCTCACAAGTGTGACTAGCTGTGACAAGGATGTAGGGGAGTCAAAAAATCATGAAATTCCTGTGACGTAACGAAATATGAAACACATTTAACATGACCTTTGTATCTTACGGAGGTGCAGGCCGAGGAGTATAGTACACTTGCACGTTTAGTCAGTTACATTTACGTCTTACAATGGAATGGGGGGTCAGCCTGTTGTCATGTACCGGTCACAATTGAAACTGAGCAACCATTATGAATTTTAAGTTGGAAAAAATAACGATAGCCGATCCCGGGATCGAACCCAGGACCTGCCGCTCAGCAGACGCACTTGATACCATGCGACCATAATAATCACGATTGATACCATGATAGTAAATCATTAGTTTATTCATTTAAATTGCATCATGTTGTATATACGAGTATGTAGGTATTTACCAGTTTATTTTTCCTTCACAAATGCTATAAAACTTGGTGTTAATTAAAAAAGTAGGATCTATATACATTCGATTATAATAGGTTATGATATTTATAATAATAATAATAATTTAAATTTATTTTTGAAATGTTATTCTCCTGTGTGTCATGAAGGAGGAAGACAACATGAACATGTAATGCACATCACTTACGTGCGCGCCGACAGCGCGCGGGGACGGCGTCTCGGGTTAGTACGGCCGATTGGCGTCCTTTGGCCGTTTCAGTTGGACTTTTAGTCGTTTCATGCCAATTTGAAAGCCATTCATCGCCTGAATGGCGGCCTGCGCCGAGGTCGGATTGTCGAACGACACGAAACCTGCAACCAAGAAGAATACGTCACGACATAACAAAGTGGAATTTATTGAGATTTGTACTACTACGTATTTTATACTAATTGTAATATATTTTTTTATTCCTCTTATAGTGTGTCAATGCGTATCTGAGGGGGCCATGTTGGAAACATAGTCTTAAATTTCGCTATTGATATATTGATTATATTGATATTTGAATGTGAGGTGGACCCGTGGGTTGAAATTAAGAATGGCAGAGGAAGCTAAGTAGTAACATGTTGAGACGATTGCGCATAACAGCGCATTCACAGATCATGGCATAAGTCATATCAACGTACCGAAGCACTTGCTCTGATTGGTGGCCCGATCGATGAAGACCTTGCTGCTGATCACATTCCCAAAGGGCAGAAACATCTGCATCAGTTCAGCGTCGCCAAATTCCTGGGGTAAATGGTAGATGAACAAGTTGCAGCCCTCGGGGCCGGAGATGGAGCAGCCTGGGAACACCAGAAAATCTTTAAAGAACTCACAAATCTGCCTCCGAACACCAACATTGTGAATGATGTAAAAGAAAATTGACAAAAATAATGGAATGCTAATACACATTGACACATCGAACATGGAGGACGACACAAACTATATAGACGTTTAGGATACAGCGTGCAGCAACTGCCACGCCGCCAGCCGGCCAGTGCTTGTTCAAACGGACTGCGAAAGCTTTGTTTGTCACTGTACATGACGTGCGATGTTCTCATTACGAAAAACACTTAATCTATGCACATTCATAGTACTCACGAGTAGGTATAACGTTATAGGTGTATTAGAACCGCTTTCCAGCGAACTTACCTGCGATTACAATATTGCCATATTATTAAACAACTTTAAATAAAAAATCAGTCTATTTACATAATTATGTAAATTTTTATAGTATAATTATCCGGAAAGCGATTCTATAAGATAAACATTGATAGAGATGAATGAAGTAGAGTTACCGGAGTTGGCGCAGAAGAGGAAAAGTAGAAGGTTGTCTTCGAGAAGAGAGCTTTGTAGAATGCTATTAAAAAGGGACCAGTTTCAAGTAATTAAGTATAGATATACGAGTAATGTAAACAAAAATGATCAAGTTACAGAAGCAATCAATAGATAAAAAAAATGTTATTCTCCCTTTACTCTCAAGCTCTACCTCGGGTGTGGTAAAGAGATCTGAGGTCGGCTTTGCGCTTTTACTACAAAACCATTGAAATCCAATAGCCATAAGGTATTTCTTTGAAATTAGTCGTTTTTTTATTTTAATGTTTAAAACTGGTCCTTTTTCAATAGAGTACAATGACTCCGTTGTCGGGGTATCCGGCTCGAGGCTCCACTTACCTTCTCTCTGCGCGGGCGCAATGGTAGACGCTATGGGCTGCGGCAGCGGCTGGGGGAACTGCCCATATACCGCTTGGTACGCTGTCGAACATTAAGTGGCACATTTTCACAATGAACACCTATTATATTGCCTCACATGCAGTACTGCTTGTACACAACAATTAACAATCAATACTTGAGCGTACACACAAATTATACTAACTAAATGATGCGGGATTTAGTCGGGAACGACGGGAGGAGGTTTTCTGTATTGGAATCTGTGGAAGCATCGAGAATTGTTCTTATTGTCAGGTGTCCCGTTTCAAGACCTTCGCGTGTCACAGTTCCGATGGTACGAGTAAGAATATGAAACAAACGCAAACGACTTCATTGTGAATATAATAAAAACTTAATTAAATAAATAAAAAACGAATGTATATTAAGTTTTGTGAAAAATGTATTACCTTTCATGATCTTGAATATTCAGTAAGAAAAAAGTGTGAAATTAATAAAAAAAACCAGTCATATGAATGTAATTAGAAATAAAGATGATAAATATATAAATGTTATTTAAAAACATTTGAATAAATAGGTCAGTTTTATAATTTTATACAATATACACACGAATATTATCACACACACAGAACTAATAGACACAGTACACATATTACAAGCAAGTTAATGAACAGCGTCAACATCGAGTCACAGGAAGAGGAAATTGTTACAAGTTATGTTGAGTTCTTAACGAAAATGTTGTTGTAAAGAAAACAGTTACGAAATCAAATAAGGAGGATGAGAAAAGTTGACCTAATCACCGCTGAAGTTTAAAGGGTAAAAGTTATAGATAATTCTTAGCATTTTAGTCGTATCATAATAATACAAATGTTTGATAGATCTCGCTGAAACTGATCGAATTATCTTTCATTATCAATCGTATTATGACAATACGTCAATTAGATACAGAATGGTTAAGAAGATTTTGTAATTTGAATAAAAATATCTTCTTACTCGAACGTTTCACTTAATTACCCCCTCTGAGCTATTCTAACAAATTAAAATATAAACAAGCCGTCTCGTATTGTGTTGAAGGTACAAAATTATTGTAGCGGCTTCACGAAAACGCGAGTGAATTTAAACCGAATTGAATTAAACTGTCAAACTCTTCGCAAGTTACGGGCCAAAAAGGCGATAAATTCCGTCCGGTGACGCAAAAAACAAACGATTTGAACACAATAAACTCTGTTCAAATAAACAATGTTTTGTTCAATTTGTCAATTGTCAAATTAAGTTTTGCCTTTGCTTGCGAAAATATTCTTTTGACAAGCGAAATAATAAAGAGCCGGTCAATTGCGTTTTCAATAATTTGGCGCGAAACAACAATTCGTATTTGTATTTTGGAACGTCAAAGCGAAGAAAGTTACCTTTCTTTTAATTAACGTGTACTGTATTTAATCAAAATGGTTTTGGTATGTTTTAGGATTAAATTTCGAATTATGTGTATCTATTTCACAGTAAAGGCGTTATGTGTATGAGATTTTATGACCAAAAATATAAAATATTAGTTTATGGTTTGTTGGTTAAAGAAAAAACACACAATGTTTAACTCTCTTTGGGGCAGTAAGAAACATATGGTATGAAGATAACAGTTTGGGCATTTAGAAAAGATATTACTAGTACCGATACAAATTATATATTCCAATACTTGATCATATGTACATATGTGGTGCAAGATTTACGCAATTGAAAGGTTCGTGTTGGCCAAGGTTGTTGTTGAATTCCACGATATTTTTGAAATTTAACGTTTTATTCGGAACTAGTACGAATGTGGAAGGTGTAGCTGTATATAAGGTTGTGCATATAAGGTAATGTAAGCAAGCGAAGCGGGGGAGCGGTACTCACCGACTCCTGGAAAACTCTGCATAGTGGAGTATGCAGCGTGTTGCAAAGCAGCTGCCTCACCGTTGGGTAGACCTTGGGCAGTTACTGGAACCGCTAAAAAAAGAATTCCTGTAATTCTTGTCACTGGTTATAGAAATTATTGTGAACGTAAATACACGCCTGTAATCGCCGAAGAGGTAGGCAGAGGAATGTCGCGCACTAATAGAATAGTTGGTGAGCTATTATTGTTCACACATAGCACAAACCCACACTCAGAGCCACTACTAGAAATTGTAACTAGAAATTCTAGTTAGAAAAATTTAAAAGTACGGACACTTTTAAATTATTCCTGAGTCCTGAGTTCCAGTCCAAGTACGGACTTGGACTGGAACTCAGGACCTCTCGATCGGGAGTCGCGTTCGCAACCATTCGACGAATAAAAATTAATGCAGAACCATTGTCATAAGACATTGAATTTTATAAGAGATTCAAGTCAAACCCCAGATGTTAGTTTAGTAAAGTACACAGAAATAATTATAAATATGGGTCAACGTACGGCCCGTAAAAGGCTGATGAATTCCATTGGTATACACAGCGTCTTGCGGCTGGGGCTGTCCGTTGGCGGTTTGCGCGGCCATATTGAAGCCGGGCATGGTGGGCGACGGCAGCGACGGCAGGGCGCCGTTCAGAGGCTGTGTGGAGCCCGTGCCGATCGCCAGGCCGTTGAAGCTGTCAGCTGTAACAAACAAACAAGTCGACGTCCAACATGAGCATCATCTAAAAATTCTGGAAAGACCTTCACAAAAATACAAATTAAAAGTACATGAAGAAAAAGAAAGTAATTACTTTATGCTTGTGTGTATAAAACTATTAGCTATTGAATCAACATTAATCGCTTATACTTGTTGTAAGGAAGAATTTTACATCAACCTTACTGTCGAGGTTAAAAGCACAAGCAATAGAAAAGACCACAGATTAAGATTAGAAGCTTCGCGAAAAGTGTCACGATGTTCGTGACACTTGTATGAAACGTGTATATTTTTCCATTATTTGTTTGGGATCGTGATCACGTAAAAAAATTCAAATTCAAAATTCAATATTCAAATTAAATTGATTTAGAATTGGTTAATTAGAACATTTTTTGTACCTCGAAATGATGCTACCACTGCTTCGGAAGATACCTCGCTATAGCGGCGAAAGAAACTCCGTAGGTATGCTATTGAATCTTTTGAAATAAGCACTTATATTAAAACATAAGCTACATAATTTATTGTGGAGCTGGAGTTACATCACACCAAGTAATATTATCATTAAAATAATCATTTACTTTGTAATAAAAACCTACAAGAAGGGGCTGGAGGGACATGTCTATGTCCTTACAGTCCAGTTGAAATAAAAGGTATATTACCAGAGGTGGGCGGCACAACGGAGTTGGCCATTCCATTGAGGGCGTGGGACGCGAGCGCAGTCATGGGGCTGATGTATCCCTGTGCAGTGGCCGCCACCATCAGCGCTGCTTGCTGCTGTTGCTAAGGATAGAAAATGTATTTAAAAAATATGACTTAAATGAAGTGGGAACTGAGATGCTTATATACATAGCTAGTGTATATATGTAAATTTGCTATGTATTTATACAGGGAAAGTTATCTCTCATTCATTCATTTTTTATGTATAAGCATTAATTAATTTTTCCCTGTTTCAGTTTTTTAGGTGCCATATTTCAAGGGATTCGAAATGGTGATTTTATTAGGAGACCCTACGCCATTATTAAACCTTTCAAATCAATATTTGTAATATTTTGCAAGAATTTATGAATAAGTTGTTTTTATAAGATAATTGCTATCAATTATATTTCACATTTACAGTTATTATAATCTACCATCGTGCCAAATATTTGTTAGGTTTTTTTACTTTTGGTCTCGATTGTGCTATACTTATTATTAAAAAATACAGTTAGATTGTTAGTAAAAAAGAAGTATTCAGATCAAACGATTGTATATGAACGTAAGTTCTTAAATTTTTTATAATGTTTTTTATAAGCAATGAACAAAAAGCGAACATACCTGCTCAGAAATGACTTGAGCGTAGGTCCCGTAGGCACCGAACTGGTTGAATACAAACGGGTTCAAAAGACTCATGTTGCCGGCCATCTGCTGCATTCGTCGAATTTGACGTTCTTTCTCCGTGTCAGCGAATTTCACCACTAAGCTCGAGGACGCTCCCTAGAGAATAACAAAAATGCCTTGAATTCATTGTTCTCTTACTTCCTTTTCATATTGAAGTATATTGTTTAATATACTAAAAATATATTACTACCTATAAAGCATTTGATTCTAGTGTTCTAATTTTCAATGTTAAGTTGTTTCGCTTTTGTTTAAAAAGATATTTTATTTCCGCACGATAAAGTTCGGTATACTGTGGCGAAACTTGTACTTTTAGTTGCATTTCACTCACCATTTGTGTTAAAAACACTTTTTTAGTACTAGACTTACTTGTCTGCGGGGTAGCTTAAACATTACATAGAGTCGATTCTAAAAATAATGTCATGATTCGCACATATTTTTAATAAAATGTCACAAGAGGTAATTTATATGTATATGTAGATAATTCAATTATAATATTTTAACAATTACGTATGAATGTAATTATACCTAACTTTTTTAAAACAATATGCGTTTATACTAAATATTTCGAGAACAAGTGCAATGTCATTAAAGTTTTACATGTCGTTTAGTCTCACATTGCTTACTACATAGATTGAGAGCGGAGCAGTCAAGTCAAGTGTTGTCAAACACAGACATTCCACATTAATCCTTAACGAGATTTAACGAGTGTACAAGATGGTGTTTCGCTAAATGTTGGCGACAAAAGTCTTTGTACTCCGTAGGCCGGGAACGCGATGGTGACCGTAGATACGACGCTGCTGTCGTGTGACCTCTCGCCCGACGTCGTGCTGATAGCGATCTCGCTGACGACAGCCAACTAATTCCCTAATTTATTTCCTCGCCAACTTCGGCTATATCACACCGGATTCTGGTTATTGTTTGTGGTTATTAATAGAGTTTGAGCGTCAAATATGGACGATGGAGAATATGGACTAATTTAATAAATATTATTTTAATCTCTTAGAGCTGTGTAATCGATCAATATTAAAAATTTGTTTCAATAGTAATATGAATGTTCACAAATTACTACTTAATTAGTGGAGATTAATATTATTATCTTCATATCTGTTATTGTCATTAAAAACTACGTTATTAACATTTTTTATTCGATAATTGGTATGTTACATTTGAAATAATTACATTAATTATTTAATTATTAAGGTAATTTATTTTGCAAAGCGTAAAAATGTTCTTAACTAGACAAGAAAACAGAAACACAATGAAGCGGGGCGCACGGAAAATCTGAGAGCGTTGGGTTAAGGATCGCTAAGCGGGGCTCTTAAAAATGCAAACCCTTAGGCCGGGAGGCAATTCCGGCGGCTGTTCCAACTACAATGCGAACTACGCCGGGCGCATTCATTATGTATTGCCGGAGCAAAAATATCATGTCTGTAGGCCCGACAGCGCGCTCAACAGGTGCTCCGCCTCATGCAACAAGTATTTTGGGCCGACATCCAAAAATGCATCGGTCGAGACCGCTGCGAACTTCCTCTACGCTCCGTAGCTTCGTAGCTTTCCACTTACACTAATTGTCTCCGTATTCAGATTGTAAGTAGACAGTAACTGACTCTAACTGCCAACTATCCGAGAATTGCAGCCATTGTTCCGCCAATAGCTTCTATTGCCACCACTTCATTAAGACAGTTCTTTTCGATTTCAAAGCTCTACTCCGCTTAATGGATGCTCTGAGTATCGAAGCAATGCCATTAAATCCTGAGAAATCGTGCCATTATTACAACTTGTTTAAGAGGCACGCTGAATTGTTGTATTTTTTCAAGGTATGGTGCTCAATGTATACCTTTCGTATATAATTCGACAATGTGTACAGTCATTCTCATTTCGAATTTTAGAGAAGTGAACAGTTAAAAACTTGTTTCTTATGTTGTTCAAATTAACGTGTTAATTAAAATATTTTTTTCTTTCATATTTTTCAGCTTAAAAAAAAAGAAAAGTAACTTCACGCCTGTAATCCCCGAAGAGGTAGGTAGAGGAATGCAGAAAACTCCCACGTTTCA
>DWFO01000637.1:0-19104 GCA_018246595.1 Mimoniades nurscia nurscia
TCCAAAATAATGTTGTTTTTTGTTAATTATATTAGGTAAATTAATAATCACTTTAGAATGAAGTTCCGCGTGTGTATCAAAAATTGAGGACGTTGATAGACACTGAAAAATAATATTTTCACTAGCGATTATTAACTTTATTAATTTGTGTTCCAATTTCATAATTATGTCGTTATATAATTATATTTTATCGTGCTAATATTTATCACCTGTTATAAGCGGCTAGAATCCTTGGGTTCTGTTTTTCATAGTACATTATTATTATAACGCCCATTTCATTGGGTAAGGGATCGGCAGGAAACTTAGAATACCAAAAATCTTTACAAACATGATCAGCTTCTACACTAATTTCTCTCTTCATACACGCTCACCAGTTTTAAAGTCTCCCCAATCACCTAGTTTCTGATCTATTTGATCTAGATAGATAAATGTCGGTCTCCTTCGACACCTGCATGCATTTTCGTAGCACGATAAACATTATTATATTAATAGCGATCGCCTTTGTCGTTGCCGCAACTAATTACCTTTATTGCAGTGCAAAAGCTGTGAGGGCGGAAGTGCGTAATTTTTCCCAACGCGTCCGCTTCCGGTGCGGCGGTGTATGATGCGGCGACGCTACGGGCGGGTTCCGTTGATTGATTGCTGGACGGTTTTTTTTATAGGCATTTTGCCACATTTTCACCTTGTAATGAAGAATATCGACAAAGCGCAATGTAGACACGACTTAATTAATGAGCGAAATGCGTAGTTGCAAAGATAATGATATAATGCAAACGTTACAATTAAAATGGACGCAACCGCTGTCCGGAATATAAATGTACGCTATATTGATTTTTTTTTCAATTGCTTAAGTCTCCTACATTCCATTTTGTGGATGGGCGTTTATGAATGTTATATGTTAATGCTTATAATCGAGAATATTACCAAATAATTCTCGTACAATGTTTGTTATACCGACTCATTGTATATACTATATATGTAGTATAATTTATGTAATATTATGTATATATTATATACTTATTTAACGGTATAAAAAGGAACGCTAAACTACACACTGCATGGAAAAGAGCACCTCGTTCTCCCCTAACCGAATTTACGCGAGCCGGGGTACTAACGACGTAAAATAACAATTATTGTGACACAGATCGTATCTGCGTAATTTGCTGAGCGTAATTTGGTGCGCGTACTTTCGTGCGTAATCGCTCCGTCGGTTTTATTGTGTTATTTACACAAATAAAAACGTTTATTTCTACATTTTCCCAAAATTAAATATGGGCTAATTTGAGCTGGCGCGGCAATTACGTCGTTGCTTATATTCATCGTAATTTGAATAGTGACAAGAGTTTTGAATTCATGTGAGTTTCATTTTTTTTTCGTTTTGTGTAATCTGTGCCTGCAATTATGTTTTACGAGGCGTGGGAGGAAATCCTTGTTATGTTGTAATCAATTTTCTACTCAGGGTTGACTGTTCTGAATTTTCTCTTAATAAAACACTTAAAATTTTTCAACATATCCAAAATTTTTGTCTACACCGCAAGTACAAACTTTTTTTACATTTTTGTTTGTTATTTAAAATTGTTTTTGACTAGTTCTCTTGTGACGATAATAATGTTAAAAATTTAATTACATGGAACTTATTTTTTCACTATTACAATGTCAAATTATGCGGACTAAAAATGGTGCACAAATAAAATACTCAATTACTTAACAAATATCCAGAATGTTTAAAATACACCAGCTTTATTTAAAAACTTGCTTATGGTAGGTATACGTACATAATATAAAAGACCAAAGTAATAATCTATTCAAAATGAAAGGATCTAATTTTAAAAGATTATCAAACTGTATATTACTGTAAATAGTAATAAAACAAGATAGCATCTAAACCAAAGACATTTATTGAAGAGGGCGTTGAAAAGAATAAATATTCATGAAACATTAATTTGAGTAAAAGAATATAATATACAATGTATTTGAACTCGTGACTGGGTCTTCTTTAACAATTATACAGCATTTAAAAAACTTTAAAGCTTGGTAGCCTTACGATGTTTTCCTTCAAATTATTTTAATATTATAATCGCATATAACTTATGAAAGTTAGAAAAGCGCGCTAGCATTATAGATAACTCCTGAACTCTCTAGTGGCTGATATCATAACCACAGGGCTATCAGTGTTTATGAACCTATTGTACAATATTCCATGTAATCCAAACAGTTGACAGACCACGAAACAAACGAAACTGCTAGCCCTAATCGCGTCTAATGCGATCGTCAGTTGACGTCGTCAGCCGCGTTACGACCATTGTGTTTCATTATAAAATATACATTTATCATCCAAACAAGGACAATGTTTCAGTACAACGTGATTTCCAGCCAATTACCTACGAATGATTGTAGTGGCACTATTGTGAATCATTCTTAATAACGAAATAATGTACTCGACTTACTGAATACGGCGAATTATGTAAAATGCAAACGAATAGAAATAATCTTTAAACAACATATTTTTGTCTCGTGCCGAAAGGGTATTCCTATAATAATATGCATAAAAATGCAGCCTGGTCACACGGTCGCAAGATATTAAGGGATAGATTATATTGACAAAATATAAAACTACCGTAAAACATATTAATTTTCAACACAATTAATAAACATAAAAAATATATTAATAATCGCGTAAATCCATAAGTTAAGGCAAGTTCCTAAATGAATTGAGATGCAAACGCGATGAAAAGCGACTGACACAGATTAATAAAAAATGTTCCATTATTAGGTACTCAATAACATTAAAACTTAAGTCGGTTTATATATATATATACGTGTATATATGTAGTTTATCAGCCACCTGGTTACAATACCACAAGTTCTCTCGACGCTTAGTTTGGGATCACATGGCCGTGTGTGGAGATGTCCGGAGGTATTTATTTATTATTAACAGAACCTAAGCTCGAACTTGGTTTATCAACTAAAGAAAAGAACAAAGAATCAAAATCGTTTGTACGTTTAGAGCTCAAAATTAACTCATGCATTTAATGATACACCAACAATTTAACACAAGGAATATAGCTTTTACTTTGAAATTCAATTACAAATATAGATATGAATAAACTTTTATCAAACATATTACATTTATAATAAATTGCAAAAAAAAAACCACGCTAGCGATCTTAATCACTTGCGCATGTGTACGGACGGTGGCTTGAAAGCAATTTTAGATTATGACATAAGGAACTCCGTATCTCAATTTACGTCAAATGTCATTTTAATAGTTTTAATTACGGCGCGTAGTTGGGGGCTAATTGCGTAGATGATTGCATATTACGCCAAGGTACGATCGTCGTTACTGATTTTCGTTTTCTCATAATACCTACAACTTGCGATTGCAATTATTACATAGCATATACATAGCTATGTATGTTGTATTGTTGGTTTTGTATAATAAATTGATAAAAACAATAATTATGAATGTAATCAGGTTACACCTAACATTACTCCTGTAATCCCCGAAGAGGTAGGCAGAGGATTGTAGTACACTCCCATTGAGGTGTATACTGGAATAGGGAATACGTGGTTATCATGTTTTATTTCTCATGTTTAAATTTAATGAGGATATTTCGTGGCATGTGTACATAATATGATACTACGTATTAGTAGGCAGTCCCTCCAGCAACGGTAGAATATGAGCTACGGCAGTTCGGTATCTACGGACTAAAAGGAGGCTTCCGGGGTTGAAAGCGGCCAGGATTTTCACGGGTCCAACCTCCTTAAAAAAAGGCACTAGTAGGCCTGAATTGGTATAAATTCGACAGTAGGTAATAATTATTTTTTATAGAACGTTGTTGAGGTGCCTATGTCAAGAAGAATGCCTCTATAAATATGTACTCTGCGCTGTTTGACCATAGATTACTGTCTTTCATGCAACGATAGTGTGATCGTATTCATTGTTTTATTTTGTTTAATTTAATGTAGGTAGTATCGGTAATACGTATTACGTAAAAAAATATAGGTAGCTTTATCCTCTTCTTCTCTATACAAACTTAGCCTATAAAAATATCGGGTCTTATACCAAAAATGGGTACATATATTACTTTTCAGGTATTTTAATGTAGGTATAGATAACTGATGAAAGTCGTACAATATTCTATATTTTACAACTTATAACTTACTAAACGTATTTGACAAATAGGTATATTAAATATTTACGTATATTTACGTCTGCTTGAGAAAAGTAGAAATATAACAATTTCACATGTCAAACACACGCTTAATGAACGGTTACAAAGATACCACTCAGCTCGGGATGTAATAAATGTTAGGTAATACGTAAAATGGCCTATGACACATCTTGAATCGCGTCGTGTGGCCTCAGAAACCCTTCAGCTAGGTGGAGTGTCTGGCAGTGCTTTGTTGCGAAGAGCTGAAAATCGAGATCAGTAGCGTGCTATTATACAAAAAAATTAAATGTAAATCTGCTCGTGCCATTATGATATCGGTGACCGGTACCTAATACCTACTCCAAAAAGTATCATCAAAATCAACAATAGAACACCATTGCAAAATATAAATTTTGTAAAGATTTAAAATAATATTTATGACGTTCAATTCCACGTAACCACAATTTTTTTTGGTAAGTTTAACTATAATTTGGGATTCAGACAATCACCTCAGATTTTCACCTAGAAATTGGTTTCTGAATTAAACTAATGTTATTTAAGAATGTAATTATTGGTGCTTATAACAATCGTGTTCGTTTAAACAAATATTATTTAAGAATGTAATTTTTGGTGCTTATAGCAATCGTGTTCGTTTAAACAAATATTATTTAAGAATGTAATTTTTGGTGCTTATAACAATCGTGTTCGTTTAAACAAATATTATTTAAGAATGTAAGTTTTGGTGCTTATAACAATCGTGTTCGTTGAATAACTCGTTGGTGGGGTGGTGTATGGTATGTGCGACTGCCGAACGGGAAATCCTGCGTTGGATTTTCTAAGTTGAAATGTTTCCTAGTAACTCGGAGTCCAGATTTGTACCCGGTGAATAATAATAGGTTCTCACCTGCTATTCCATATTCAAATGTACCTAATAGTAACTGAAGAAACATGGGAGTGCACTACACTCTTCTGCCTGCCTCTTTGGGAATAGCAATCGTGATGACATTTTAGGTAATGTATTCTTTGATTATAAAATACCAATAAATTACACATAAAAACCGCAGATAGTGGTAGTAAGGTAAATTTTCATGTAGGTAATAATCGCATGCTTTCTAAATACCTATTACCTATACTTAAGTAAGACAATCGAAACCCTAAAACGCAAGGAATCAATGCAGAAGTTAAAATTTTATGTGCCGTCCATAAAAAGAAAAATCTGGTCGATGTTAAAAACGTTGGGCGATACACGACTACAATTCCTCGGGTCAACTACAACTATGTTGCCATTAGTTGCAACAGCGACGTCGAAAGGTTTTATAGTCCCAAGTGCAATTAGGATAAAGACGCCGACGTTAACAAATAATTTGAAATTACACGAACGCAACATATAATAATAATAATAAACATTTCATAGCATCTAATTGGATACCTTAAAGGTTTGAAAGGCTGACGGAACCTTACAGTTCAATGCGGCAAACTGAAAGGAATCGTCATTAAAATAAAACATTGGTTGAAATGAAAGCTGAATAGTGTAGAAAGAAAAAATGAAATGATGTATATTCAAACCACCTCACCTCACCACCACCTCACCTAAAACTTTCAATTTAATTGCATATAAAGCAGACCTCTTAATTGCGTAAGGATAAAAATAAGCAAATATGTAGTTATACTTCACGTACGACAAATACATCATATGTAAGTACTACAGTAGGTAATTGTATATTTCACTATTTAATTTTATTTTTTTGTCCTAATAATACTTAGTCAAAAATATGTAATAAAAATCAGATATAAAAAGTTATCCCCAACAAAAACAAAAATGAATCGAGAAGTAATTGTAAAAATAAAAACATTAAGATAAATTATTCGAAACCAAAAGTATACAAATCGAAATGAATTAATCATTGCAAGAGAAGTTCAAATAGAGGATGATTTCAAATCACCCATTAGCCCTCAGAACACTTAATTGCAACGCCAGTGGGCCGCAGTTAGGCTTTTGACGCGGCAGACAAACGCATATATCGTGACTCTGGCCAGTAAAGTCAGTTTGTTGATAAAGTCAATTAGCGGTATCGAAGTAGGGACCCGTATCAAATGATTCAGGCCCACCCTCGCGCCTGTCGCCGTTTCAACGTGCAGCCATTGGTCCGGCGTCAGGCAGGGGAGTGGCTTCGGACCGCTACTTTTTGTCATACTTTTTTCGTCCATGCGTAGGCGATCACCGCACTCCGCTTTATTCTCAACCAGTCGATTGAAGGCGTCGGTGTGTCATAGTTTATTACATTGTTGTGTTCGAGACGTCACGGGCTATCATGTAAATTGTGGCGTTTATTGACGGCAATTCGTTCGTGTTCGCTATCTTTACTTCGTGCCTACTAAGGACTTTATCGTTCGTTTCTCGGAGTTCGTTAGTGCTAATTGAGTGAGGTAAGTGCTTGTCAATTACAGATTGATATTTGCTTGTAATTAAAATATATTTAATACTTTTTGTTATCTACTATATTGTTATTAAATTCATTATTGATATTTTATCAATAAACCTAGTACATCATAGTTCTAGATTATTAAACAACCTGCATAAATAAGTTTTTATTAAACATAACAATAGAATTTTGTGAATGGAAAGCCCAATAAAACAGCGTAATATTCATTAAACTACAATAAAAGTAACGAACCTAGGTCATGGAATAAAATTTATCAACGCGTTAAGTAATTTTAATTTGATGTTTAAAATTCATATGAATTATATTAATATGTTAACTCATTCAACAAGTTTCGTTACATTTCCGAATCACGCCCTCCCGCTGTCTAAATAATTAATTATACATAACAATTACTGTTAGAGTAATGTCATTATTTTGATATCTGAAGGATAGAATCCCATTAATCTTGACCCACTACGAGCTCATTTGACGGCGCCCATCATATTTTTCGGAGTCAAAAAAGGCATAATGTTTGATATTTTAAGGGCATTTGCATAATTAGGTGAATTTTATTGCTTTATTGAATTAGGGCCGATGTCAGACCCAAAATTGAAACCAGCGGGGATCCTTGTGTTGTTAATTTTGTTTATAGCTTGTATTATGGTCAGTTCGAACGTTATATTCGTATCTCAAACTCTATAAAACTTTTTATATATTGTGTGGACCAACAACAATAGCGCATTCGTGCTATTGATCTTATTTTTATATGACATTTATAAGACATATCTTGGGTATCGCGGACACCATAATTTCTATTTATAAATCTGTAAAAATGTTATTGGGTTAGTATCATGTTTCAAATGTTTTGTGATGTTAAAAAGTAACGGTAGTATTTTTAAATCGAATCTACAATGTTACATACAACAAAACCAAGTAAGTGTTATTGCATAACATTTTTCCTGCTTCAATAAATTTATAACTTAACAGTAGTCACCGACGGCATTTGTAAATAAGTGTAAAGGTGCTTTTTAGAATTTTCGTCATTTAATAAGAAATATTAAATTTGGAGGAGAACATGGAGGGAATGTATACGGAACCTGATTACCGTTTACTGATTTATGATGGATTTTTAACCAATTTTTGGTTACTTTAGTTTTGTATTATTACATTTATAAACAGTGTCGTTAAAAATTCGGATAATTAAAATGTCCAAGTACATAAGGATATTGTGCTGTCTTTAATAAATATAGGTAGGTAACTGTTATAAGCACGGTATGTAGGTATGTATATTGATAATGCAGAAGGTTGATTATAATTACTATAATAATAATCAAGTCTTCTCTCAGAGTCTCAGAAAGAAATATTCAGAATCAGGCTGACCTACTGCGGACTGACAAATTTAACGCGCCTCAATAAATGAACATTACACCGAACTCTTAGATACTTAGATTTCAACGCCTTGATTTACTTACCTTTATAGATACTAGGTAAGTACTGTTCAATTTAAATGACCCTGAAATCCAAACAAACTAAAGAAACTTTTTAAACGATCCACACAGTTTCAACGGATCTTTTGTAATTCGGAAATTATATAATTGTCCGGCTTGATATCTTTGTTGCCCTTTGATGCGGTCTCACGTACTGCGTTACAGTTCTCTAAATTAAGTTCTCACATCACAATAGACTCTGGAACGAGTGATTCTAACCAATTTTTTACTAAAGGGTTGGCCGATCTCAATTCGATTAACATCACCAGACTTATAGACCTCCCGCCCTCCCTCTGGTATTGAGAAAATTGCTTCCATAGCGAATCAAATTACGAAGGTCGGAGATCCATCTACAATGGCCGAGATAAACCCCTCGCGATGACTTGCCGATGCCTCCGGAACGCGAGCAGCATTGTTGATTGTATTAGACTTAATTAGATCTTAATTAACATTCTGATTTCTCATTACACGCTACTCGGAGCTACCAGCGGCGTATGTAATAGGAAAGTCGGCTTATACCATGCGTTTTTTATCTCGTTGTTGTTTTTAATTGTAATCTGATATTTTTTGTTTCATTTCACAGTGATGAAATTAGGTTACATTTAGTGGAGATTGATACCAGCCAGTGATTAGATTTAATGACCCATAATACTGATACACTGTTTTAGATGCCCGCAGATAATTATTTTCTGAAATAGCTTATGGAAATTTAGGAACAAATTTAAAATGAGTATATTGTATTTGTGGGCAATGAACATCTTTGATATTTCACACCGTTGTAATTGTATCCGTTATTTTAAAAAAATCTCTCTGTAGTCACTCAGTACTTTTACTCAGTTGCTATTATAACATTTTAGATGGCCATATTATTTACTTAAATATATGGAAGCATATTTTCCCACGCTTAAATCATACCATTATCCTTAATACGAGATAGATTACTGCGTTCTATTTAACTTTTAAATAAATCCTTAGCGTATTGTTAATATTTTTATGAGTAATGTATGTAGTTCTAAGTAAACATTTACATACTTATAGCATAATCGGCTTCAATTAGTTTTAAGTTGCCTTTATCAGCCCAAATTGTGTTCTAAGTTAAATCTTATTTAACAAGATACATATGTACATATATTATTTCATAGATATTATTTCATAGATGTTTAAAACAATATTTATCTATGGCTTCAAAGCAAGTACAAGTATTAATATACGGTTGGGAACTGGCTTGGTAATGTTCTTCGTCTATGACAACATTAGATTTTATTTTCTTTTCACTCAATAATTTATATTATTTATATCGATATATGGAGTGAGAAGCATATTGATTCATCACAGTTTCGTTAGATTTTCTATTGTTTTAAACTATCCACCCCACAAAATAAAAGCAGTCGAAAAATGCATTAAACAAAACTCGATATATTATGGACCGTCCGACTCGTAGAGGGTCAAGGTTATGTTAGGTAGCAGACAGGCATCCGTCAAGGGCTGGTGAGTCAGGCACTCTTATCTTGCGCTCAGCGATATAATCCGGAACGCCATTAACACTTAAGCCCGCACCTAATGGACAAAAAATTCTAATCCTCGATTCTTGGACATGTTGATAAACTGTGCGCAAAGTATTACCCAAACCAGGAGCTTTGGGGACTTGTTCAATGCTGACATTGAAACATATACATTGTTAAGGAATAAGTTGGCATTTGGTTAATAAGCTGTTCGAGAATATGGTATCATAGCTAAAACGACATACGTACCTATCGCAATTCTAGAGAATTATACATATTTAAAAATGACGAGAAAAATGAATTAAATGAAGTGATAAGTAAGCTTCTAATTTTATTTAAGCCGTTTATGCAAAGAATGTAGTAGTAGTATTTTGGTAGTATCGCCCTTATATTATTTTAGGTTATATAGGTAGGTTATATATGTATATAGGTAGTTATTTTAGGCTTTCAGTTCCTTGAGGCATCATAACAAACCAGTATATATTTGACACTAAATAAAATTAATATCTATCGTGTTTATCATAGAATTATACATCTGTAAATAGTAATAAATTGTAATAAATCATAATAGCTATACGAAATGGAACTAATAAAGCTTGTTAGTTATTAAACATAATATTTTAATCCCCAATGTTTGTTACGAAGTTTATGTCGAAATAACCATCAATATTACTTCAACTATCATTGCCAGTATCATTGATTTAATCATTATTATTAATTAGAATTGTACACACTTTCGAAATCGTTTGATGGCAATTATATTTTAATTATGTCATAATGAAATTAGACTTTTTAATTATTTAATATGTAATAATTAAACTAATTATATAGTAAGCTAATAGAGTTTTTGGGTTACGCATAGCTCTTTTTATAGTATATATTATTTTAATAAGAAGATTCCGTCAATGTACTCGAAATCGAGTCTGATGGAATTCGTTTAAATCGCACAGAATTACAAGACTGTGTTTGGCTAAATGCAACAATTTAATAGACAATAACTGTAATTATGATACGATTCTTTTTATATAGTCATATTGCTGTCCTAAATAAAGAACCGTGTGTAGGTATATTAATTAAATACACACAAAGTTACGTGGCAAGATGTGGGTTGTTTTACGAATGTGACAATAATTTTATTGTAACAACAAAATTGTTTTCCTATAGTCAGTACCTACGTTCTCTAAATGTTCATGCACGAAGCATGAATCTTTATGTCCTTTTTGAAGAGTGTAAAATGTGACATAGTAAGTCACAAGTTTATACGTAGAGAAGAACCGTACACTTTAAATTTAATTATAATATATGTATATACCAGAGGGATTATGGGGATAACCCTCAGGGGAGGCCTATGTCCAACAGTGGACTAAAATAAGCTGATGATGATGATGTACTAGGGAGACAGGTTGAATTTAATTACAATATATACGCTTATAATATACATAAAAGAAATTTTCAAATAAATGAAATAATAGAAACCATTGTTATTATTTATCCATAATGTTACTTGTTTAAAGATTTTATTTATTAAATAAAAATGAATGTAAATAAAACGAACTCGACTTTTAAGTATATGTATTCTATATGTACGTACACTTACATTGTGCTTTTGTTTCACACGGCGATAAACATATTGATAGTATTTAGTGAGTATTTAACATCTTTTTTTTTTTTTTTTTATTTAACATCAAATAAATTGAAGGGCTGTTTGTCACTATTCAAACGTGAACGAAGTTAGCACCTTGCGAGAAAAGATTCTCAGGACGTCCTTTTTACAAAAATCTATTTAGCAATTGTGGAAGCGAAAGTGGATTTAATTCAAATATCAGGTAGGTACCTACTTAGCGGACATACACCATAGATTAATGGTGAATGTAAATCGATATTAAATAATGAATGGTATTATTTTATTCATATTATAACACAAATAGTTTGATTATTATATTGTCACGCCAAGTCACTTACGGGATATGCAGAGAGCACTGAGTGCTAGATATCTCTATCCATACCGACCTGACCTGCTTCTTCTACGTTCGTCACTTTCTTTATATACCGGTGTCGGAGATTTGAAATAATTTATACTTATTCCCTTATTTTTTAAATGAAATTCAAGATATTAAATATGAACTTAATAACAAATTATGTTCGATATGAAGCAAAAAAAACATTTTTGAAAATCAATCTGGATCTTAAGGTTATATTTTAAAGCACCTTTGCGATATTTTTATCAAGATAAATCACAACAAATCACAGAAGTATGTATATTTTCATTAATTTAGGCATTCATTCAAAAACTTTCAATTTTAACAAAGTATGGATGTTACATGTTGTTTTTTGTTCAACATGTCGATGCCATATTTTACTTACAAATTTATATTATAGCGTGATAGATACTTTAAGTAGTTGTACGGCGGCGGCATTAACTGCCTCCCGCTGCGGGGGTTTTGAATTCGAATCCTTTTACACACCTTTGACTTAACAAACCTTAATGTGTTTTGAATATTAAATAACACTTGCTATCACTTTAAAAAATGCTACACATCTTATAGTCGTCTAAATTATTCTCTAGGATGTGTAAAGTCTTGACCTGCACTCCACCAGCGTGACAGACAATGGTTTACCATTCCACTATAAAAGGAAATCCAGGTCCATCAGTTTAACACTATGTCGGTTGATGAAGATTAAGTCTTAGATAATTTTCAAATTTTTCACAATACTTAATTGAGGATATTATTTCAAATCATCCTAATAGTTATTCCGCTGACATCAATATAGTTTTGTATATCATTTTAAACTCCGTCTGGTATGTAATTAAAACAAGATAACCCGTGTCCAACGTCTCACAAAACGCGCATAATCCCGGCAGGCGCCGCGCTACCTAAATCCTATTACTACGTTTATCCCATCCCCCATATCAGTTGAGAGGATTATTGGGAAGCTGTTGCACTTTATCTATATCTTTAATTAATAATGTGTTCTCGAGAGGAGTTCTTTGCATATTACTTATATACATATCAATAAATATAAATAAGCATCTACATTTTTATACATTATATGTTACATTGATGCAAAACAAGTAGGTAATCAAAACCAGAAAATACATTTTCGCGTGATTGTAAAGAATGAGGAACTTGGTCTATTTCGTCTTGCGTTTGTTACAATTAACTGTAAATGTTTGTTGCTTAATTTGACGTGTTTCTAGTTAGAAATACAATTATATTACTAAACTTAAGGCTGATACCGACTCTAAAAATAACAATAATTGTTGTACCTATATTATATTATCGTAATAATTTGATTGAATTTGACAAATTATTTCTTTACTTTGTAGTAAATTTTCATTAGTTTTTTTAAGTCCGTTTTTTTAACGTTAAAACTTTGCGACTCAAAAGGAAACGATCTATTGAAAATAATAATTTTTAAATATGTATTTTATGGTTCGATTTAAAAATAACGCATTAAATATCCTGTGTCTGGCGATATACATATATTGTATTAAAAAATGTATGCGGCAGAATTAATTTAAATTTCCTTCTAGACATTTCGATGTTATCCTCGTAAGTGAATATTTAATAAACGCTGAATAAAGGCTGGTAATTATGGTAGCTGTTACATTTTATTGTCATCTTCCAATTTAGTCGCCTATATTGTATAGGCTTTTTAATATGCCGTCCATTTTAGTATAATCGTACCACCGCCATCTAGGCAAGAACAAATTAATTAGCTTGAGAGCTAATACAAGTACTAGAATATTTAATAATATTTCCATAATGCTATAATTCTATACCAGCCAAGATACTTAGCCTTATACAGAACCAATACATTTCAAGAATGATTAAATAACACCATGACAAAGTTCATTTCCTGGTAGTATAATTGTAATATAAAACTAAGCACTGAAATACAACAAGAGTAAAAGTATATTTTGTGTACTTTTAAATTTAAACTCCATATTTTTTGTATAGTTAAAAATAGAGTCTATTTTAAAATTTCCTTAACAAAAAAAAATTAATTTTGATGCTGGCGAGTAACAATCGAAATAAATTTAGTTACAGTTAGATAACATATCGTAAGTTTAAAAGTTACACAAGCTAAGCTCCCTACCTGTGAAGAGAGAGTATTCAATCACGTTTTTAAGGTGTGAACATAATTTCCCGCGAAACGAAAGTCTGTTTACCTAACGCTACGGTAGTTGACCGGCAAATTTTAATACTGGACATTGCAAGAACGAAGTGGTGCAGTAACAGTTAACTCAATTGTAAAAACTGCCAATGCGCCGATTACTCGCTTGACGAATTCCATCAATGGTTAATATTCGAATATCGAATGAGGCTATTCGACCATGAAAAGCGACTCGTTGATTGCTTTATTTAATTTAATCAATTTTTTCTTTCCGCCCTATACTGGCTGTGTCAATTTTGTTTTTATCTATGCAGTAGATTTCTCTTTGCGAAAAATAGCGATATATTTTTTTCAAATTGAACAAACTGAAACAAGTGTTGCCCGTGACGATTTTGTAAAGTCAAAGGTACATGTCTGGCCAGTTAGGCGTGACGATTTTAATGGCAACCCAAGCCGTGGTAGGACAACTTATTTACTTATTTCAAAATATTGACACATATTTCAAAGTTTGTGCTATTTATTAGATTTGACTTTTACTTGTGGGATGTGATATCATACAAATATATTTTATTTCGATCGTTATTACTATTTTATATGTTGTTGTTGCAATTTTATATGTTTCGTCTTTTGTCACATATCTTTTCAATAACTGCATCGTTAGTTGAATGGTTGCGAACGCGATTGCCGATCGTGAGATCCTGGTTTCAAAACCCGGGTTGGCATACTATTAGTTTTTTCTAACTAGAATTTCTCGTTAACATTTGTTACATGTAGTACCTCGAGGTCAGGATTTGTGCCCGGTTTATGACAATAGGCTCACCCACTATTCCACAGTAAGATGTATCTACCTACTGTTGAGACGTGGGAGTGTTCCACACTCCTCTGCCTAACTCTTCGTGGATTACACTCGTGGTCGTAAGTTGTATATACACTTGTGAACAGTTGACGTAAAATCTCTTGTGTGATATACAATTCAGTAAAAAGTATTATAATTATCAAAACATAAAACCTTTAAACAACGATCCGAATATTACCGAAAAGTTTAACATTATGTAAGCTATTTGACACTACATCAACAAATAAAATAAACAGCAGATAAGACATAGGTATGTACATAAAAAACGGAACATTAGGATTTAACTCCAACACCTAGGAAGAATTAAATAAATTGCCATGACTGTTTAGTGTTGTTTAGTTTAAGAACGTTAGCGAGTGTCCAGTGCGCAGTGGCGATTGGAGCAGATGCGCTGGGCAGGTGTCCGTTCCGCTTCATAGCCAACGGGCATTACCTACTACGATCGACGACTGTCTTTAACGCGTAGCTATAAACCAAGATTTAGAATTACATTATCCTTTAATAATCATGCCCATTAATCGTTTAAAATGTGATTGTTCATGCTCGCTTGCAGGATATATTTCGAATGTTCACTGTAATCTATATAACATATATCCAGCCACAAATAGGGTCTTACAATTACGACAGGGGTTTATATTTTTCTTGTAGCTCACGAATTTTCTTCGTTTTACACCTGATAGGTTAAGGTTTGCCCGGATTCGTATTTTCAATCTTCAAGCAGCTGGGATAGTCAGTATCAATATTCAACTAAGAACGTTCGGAAAAACCATATAGTAATGGTGTATCCGAAACGTTAGATATGCCTACTTTTAATACTGGCTAATGAAAAGTTAATATCCCTATTGTACTATTAATATATTCATACCGAAGAAACTTAGTTGATATGCTTCAGGGCTCTCGAAATTACGAAAAGACATTTATATCATGGTGTAGGTGTAACCTATGGATCATATCATTTACTAAAATTACGATTAACGAACTTATTTATTCTTATTATTATATCATTCCGCACATAAAGAATTACGAGGTAGGCAGACAGCACAGACTGCCCAATATATCTATCCTTACAAACCTCACATGCTTCTACAATAATCACTGTCCTTCATACACGCATCCAAATTATAATAAAAATGAATAATCAGTAATTAAATTATACACAAAGATAAATATTATGATCGCATACATGTGCTTCGCCTAATAGACACAATCATTGAGTTACAGGAAGATCAATTATTACCAATATCCTTTGATAAGATATCGCTTTGAGTCATGTATGAGTTATAGATGTGTGTTCTAGCTTCGTGGAAAACTAGTTTTCCTGTGTCAAAATATTGAGGAAAGAGATTTTTATTTCGACTATCGGTACTACGAATTGGTATATATTACGAATCATTGTCACATGCGATTGGTCAATTCCAAGGGTCGTTTATCAAATTTAAAAATAAAATAATTATATTTCATATTTTCATTAATTTAATTATTCTACACCATACGGACACTACTTGAACAATAGTTTGTTTTTAATTCGACCACACACAGACAAAGATATTTCTTTGACTGTAGATCGTGCCTGTTAATCGAATAAATTCACCGTTAAATTAGCAGTTCAATGCAATTAACTGTCGGTTAATTGGTTCTCTGTCTCAGCTCAATAATTACCGCTTACTGTCTTTGGACCAAATGCACTAATTACCAGTTGTTTTAATTAAAGAGGAAATTCCTTTGTTTGTCATCTTTTTTCTAACCAGTTAGCTCGTAAATACCATATTTTGCGTAAATTAATATTTTAATAGCAAATATTCTAACTATTCCACTTGAGTTCATACAACGATGAAGTTTAGCAATACATTAGCGGCTTGATCGCACGATTAATTTGTCGCGTTCAATTTGCAATTACTTTAAATAACTTCAATAATTTAAAATAATTAAAATATATAGGTACATACATATATTAATAACAGAAAATTATAAAATTATATATACAAAAAAACTTTATAATTTTCCATTATTAAAATACCTTATGTGCTGATTATTGAAAGTAATATTATAAATAGACAATTTATAAAGTGTATCTCTAAGAGATACGGCAGTAAAAATAAATTGATATGGCAGCAAAAGATATCAGAGTATGACTCGAGCGGTGATCACATCACACGGGGTCACCATCAAAAATATCTTCGGGTGGCTGGATGACGCAAAACGCGCGTTTATTTACGCAACGGATGCTAATGTGTAATTTCTTTACTGAATCAGTAAAAAGTCAGTATCTGCGTAAACCACAGACGCGTAAAAACCAACCGTGCGTGTCCGACTCGGTCATGCGAAATTTTTCATTTTATTAACCGCCTACCAATTTAATGGTTCCTCTCACATAGAATTATCTATTATCTATTTTTAGAGAAACTACGTTCATCATTACAACAAGGTTTGTTCACTTAAATATCACAGTACTTTATTTTTACAGTAGCAAAAACAATGCACTGTTCTATTAACAAACAGTAGCTATACCTACACGTAGTATGTACCTACTTCTGGCTTGATATTTTAAACGAAACATAATTTTAGAACTGTCAAAGCTAAGTAGGTATTTAGTAAATTAATGCTAATGTTTTTATGATACTGAACACAGTGTAATTAGGTATACAAACAAATATAATCGGCGCTTAACTGATAATATGTGATTTATTGTTCTGCGCCATTGATCCTGACAATGGGCACGTAGAACATTAGAGTACCTATATACAAATGAAGGAACTAAAGAGTTCATTTTTTGTAATTTTTTGATTTACGCGTCACGCCTGTAATCGAAGAGGTTAGCAAAGGAGTGTAATACACTCCCACGTTTCACAAATTACGTTCATCTCCCCTCCACTATGGAATAAGTGGTGAGCCTATTGCCATACACCAGGCAAAATTCCGGACTCAGAGTCACTGCTGGAAAATCCGGTACGTGAATCCAGGAGCTCACGATTAGCCGTCGCGCTTGCAACAAACACGACCAACGAGGCAGTTTATATAGTTTATATACCATATTATATAGTGTTAATTCAATTGCGATGTAAGTACATATAAGCTACATTCAATATGATCCTTAAAGTAATTTCCGAACATCTAACATTAGAGTGAACGGCTAAAAAATATTTGTTTCAAAAACTCCAAGTTATGAACGCCATCCGTAAATGAAATGCAAAAATTATATTACAAAAAAAACTGCATCGGATGTATATTGTACTGTGTTTCACTATTATTCTCAGTAATATAGGTTGTACATTATAATAAACAGCATTATATCCTGTGCTGTATGAAACACGGAATGGAATGAGAGAAAGCGGACGGGCACATTGCAATTTAGATTGAGGCCCGATACTATGTTTAATTGTGCCTGACATTTGATTGCCGCTCGGTCCCGATAAAATGATTTTTATTAATATCACAAATGACTGCGTACGACGGCACATACATTTTTTTTTTATCTCACATTACAATCATTATCAGGGACATCAACCCCTTTAGCGTTCCGTTCCACTGTTGCATAACGGTGTACTCTTAAAGTGAGGAGGGTAAAGCCATAGTCTGCCACGCTGGCCAAATGCGGGTTGACATACAGACGGTTACATACAATATGATTAAAGATTTGCAAAATTTATTCCCATTTTCTCATATTGTGACTATAGCCGATAAAATTACAAATGATTGTATAGTCAAGATGATAACATGGTTAAAATTAGGTATCGATCGATTTCGCTAATATTACGATTTGTTTAAACAATAAACAACAGGCTAATATATTGAAGATATCAGAACGCCGCATATCTACCTATTAAGTATCGCACATAAAATTTGTTAATTACATAATATATTTGGCACACATTACAACATAATAAATGCTTTAATAATCGTTGTTGCAGATTACATTGCGAATTTACAATAATCAAGATGGGTGTATCTGAACCTGGTTCCTCAACCACCCCTGATCTGCCGCACCACGACCCTGAGCGGCCCGGCTCTGGGAGCGGCGTGGACGACGAAGACATCCCGCGGCGGAAGCAGAGACGGTACAGAACTACTTTCACAAGCTATCAGCTGGACGAATTGGAGAAAGCTTTCGGAAGGACGCATTATCCTGATGTTTTCACAAGGTAAACATTAATATGAAATCTTTTGATTTTATTTATTTTTTGATTTATTAAAGCTTTTACCATTTTATTGTTGAAGAGTGGTCTACTTGACCTACTTAATAGTTCCACATATGGCGTGTAGAATCTTACAACCCGCATCTAGCCAGAGTGTCATACTATAGATAGTCGTTCTCATTCTGAGAGAAGATCTCTTGGAAAAATATTATGTACAAACTATGTATATATTGTCAGTTACTTAGTACCTACTCGTTAGTACATTTGTAGGGCAAATTTTAATTTCACCTCATCAGTATAATTATCGATTTAAAATTTACATTGTAAACATCACCCCTGCAATCCCCGAAGGAGTAGGCAGAGGAATGCAGAACACTCCTACGTTTCACCGGTTACGTTTACGTCCCACTATGGAATAGGTGGTGAGCCT
>DWFO01000638.1:0-19097 GCA_018246595.1 Mimoniades nurscia nurscia
ATATTCTTACTCCATAGTGGGACATAAACGTAACTGGTGAAACGTGGGAGTGTTCTACATTCCTCTGCCTACCCCTACGGGGGTTACAGGCGTGATATTACTGTTATATTATAATGTGAGAATAATTTTAATGCAAAATTAATATATATTCAATGAACAATGAGAATTATTAATAAGTAATGTTAACAAAGCACTAGCACGCTTTGTGCGTAGTTCAAAATGGTAAATTTAATTAAATAGATGTAACACTGAATCACCGCAAGAACACACCAACAGAAATATTAAATCATTATTATGTTTACCATAAATCACATACTGCCAGAGACATACAATAATATTGGAATTATATTCCGTTAAAGGAATACGACACGATTAAACTAAGTAATTTGTTTATTTTCTTCGTATTAAATAAGGAGTAATTTAATCACGTTCACATAATCACGTAAGACACACGTTCCATGGGACCAATAGACGCTGCTCTTATCGTATTCCAGAGTAATATACGAAAATGTTAAGTGGGTGAAATATCTGTGCTTGAACCCGATTTTTTTTTAAATTCTAAACGAAAGTATGTAATTAAAATTAGCTAATTTTCGCGCTAAAAAATTTGTGCAAACTTTACAGTTTTTTTCTTCACATAACTTACAATGGAAAAGTTATCACTAATATATTTTTATTAAGGCTAATATAAATATATGTTTCAAGCTTCGTAGGTCTTACATCAGTTCACAAGTAGGTACTGTACATACTGTTATAGCAAATGAACTACAATGACGTCACCTTGAAGAGCCACTAATTGCAAACTATTGAAGTGACGTCATCTTTAAATGCGGCACCACAAAATCAAATGATATGCAAAATAATTTGCAAAGAGCCATAAAGATACTCATTAACAAATACAACATAAGATTACTTCGTTTCACATAAATACACGTACATACGTGTTACAGACGAATGGTGTAATCTCAAACGCCATGACTTCCATGGGGTTTCATTCGTTTAAATGATGGAAATTGAATATCGTTCATCACTAATTGCATATTCGATGTATTAACTAAATGAAGGTGCACAGGATGCAAATTTGTAATGAAGCAGAAAAGGAACCTGACTCCGCATTAGTACGGATACTTTCAAATACCGATCACAAAAGTCCTATTCAAGTGATACTTTTTCAATAAAATAAAATGGAATAAGGATTAGATAAGAAATTAATAGGAAACTATTTAATTTGTACAATGCTATTCCAAAATTACTTGCAAGACTAATCCAACACTGCGAATTTATTTTTTTGTTGTCATCTTGTCGTCTTTTGTTGTCACTTTCTATGTCATCGCCTATGGACATTAATAACATGGTATTCACAACCCGCCCACAGTTGTTTGGCGGAAGATTCCAATACACATTAAGCCCGCCTTTTGTTACGGCCTTATTACAAGCCATCAAAAAAAACTCGATGTACACTGACAATCCGTAGCAATAGATTTGCACAAGTCTTCATTGTTCCATCTCAATTAATCATCATATGTGTAATGTTGTATTCGGTTGGAGTGCAAGCGTCGTAGGTGGATGTATTTACTACCTAATAATATACTAATTTTTATACAATTACCGTCACTATATATAATTTCTAGTCTCACACTTCACTCAAGGCACTGTATTTGGAGAACATATGCACTGAAATACACGACAGCAGCGCGATGGACACATCCTCGATCTTCGACGATGATCCTGTAAAAAAAAGGGCGGTTTAATTTCATTAATAATTATTATATGTAAATAAGCATTTTGGATGTCTGGACACACGGACATATCAGCACGGAGTAGTCAGAGACTGTTGTGCTAAATAATCTATGTACCTATATACATACATATATACATACATATATACATACATGCATACTTATAAGAGACTGTTTCACATTTAAATACGCCCTGGATGGGAACCCACGACCCCTGTCTCAGCAGTCACGTTCACTGACCACTATTAGCTATATCACGTTCGATGTTTTCCGTGACGTAATGATTTCTTGCGACGTCATGGATTGTTCGAGGTATGTTCATATATATATCGAGAGAGAAATATATCGAAAGTTTGTATATCGAACGAGGATATAAGCTACGTAATCATCGCGCACTCGAAATCATCAATCAACGCCCTAATGAGTCTTACGAAGAATGAAATAAGCTCGATTTGATCCCGCGTCAATTTCTTCTCACAACTGCTAATCTCTTAATAAGGGAGATTTAGAGGATAAACATTAAGGTATCCGATCATGTTACGATCCGATTCAGTTGCTGTTCTGACAAAGCTACGAGTATATTGTGTACGATGTTATATTGAAAAAGATCAGCTGATTACACACTTCTGTATGTACATACTGTATATTTCATTACGTGAGAAGAGTCGTTTTAAACGGTAGAAGGGTTAATGATGCTTACAAATACATTAAACACATACGAGTTTATACATAGTTTATACCTAAGTGTAGTTCATTAGCAATTCCCCTGAAACGGTTTCACGTAAAAATGCACGCACGAGGAAAAGAGAAGCCGATAGGTCGTCTCACGTGCCACGTAACGTCACTCGTCCCTTCCACAGTTCCGACTTTTACTTTCACATCAGCAATTCGCTTACACCTTCAAATCGCACGAATCCATTTATTTAATTATGTATAGCGTTTCGGGATATTGAAGGTAGAGAGGGATTTAAAAGGGAAAACGGGTATTGCTTTGCTGTTTTAGAGTAAATATGTATAAGAGTGTGAAACATTAAATATCCAAGCATTAAAGCTGGATTCGTTGGTCTGGTAGTCGTAAGCACGAGAACTGACTGAAAGGTCCTGGAGTCAATCCCCCTGTCGGGTAAAGTATTATGGGGTTTTTGTAACATGAAATTCCCAACAGCAGTCGTATTTGTGTCCGGTGTATAGGCTCGCCTCCTATTCCCGTCAGTCAGAGAGACAGTCAAGCGAGGCAGTTCAAACGTTATTACACTAAATAAAAAACGATTTACGATAAAAAATCATGTACGTTTAAAACTTTAATACACTGTCTAATTTTGGTCACGAACATACCAGCAGCAGTAAACATGGATAGATGCGGCGACCGCACCACCTGCAGCTCGTACTCCGATGAGGTGGTGACGGCAGGTGTGGTGGGCTGCGTCGCCTCACACCGCAGACCTATGCTCGGTTTAGTGGTATCCACTCTCACTCGTAGCGCCTTCCAACTGGAGCGAAGACCGTCCTTATCGGGCGACGAGATTTCAGTGCTATCCATCACCCAAGGATCTACCTTATAGAAGGAAACATTAATTATTATAATACAAGTATTGCTAATATGAGACAGAAACACATCTATAGGTCCAACCCTGTTTGGAGGATAATGAATGAGGCGAAAATTATGATTAATGTAGGAAAATATCGTTAGGTGCGTATGGTTCGAGATATTGGTCACTTGATGCATTCAAGCTATCCCACAAGGGGCCTGGCGTGGCGCTATAATATAGCAATTAGAAAACTGAAAACGTATTACAGTTTTGTTTTTGTATGAAAGCTTATTTAATGAACACACTCACTGTTTCAGGCTTGTCGTCTATAAACCACTGTATGTTCGCCGGTGGTAGTGCCGGTGTGGTGGAGCAGTTAAACTTCACCTCCTCCCCGGTCTGCACCATGCCGGACGCGGACGCCGTTATCGATGGGCCTTTCTTCAGCGTCACTGGGCAGAGAAATCACTATGGGGAATATTTAGCAATACATCACCACATCTAAAGTCAAACGTCACGTTAGTTGGTCAGCACACAGTTCATTCAATTCCATACGGCCACTCAATTCAATTTTAGACATGATGCAGTGTGGACCAGACGACGGATAAACACACTTCTAAGTGTTTACTTTAGACAATTTTACATTTACGCCCAGGCACAGAGCAAATATACATGCTCATAACACATATGTATCTATTGGAAATCGAATCAGTGTTACTGTCAGTAATCACTGATCATCTTAACTGTTTATTCACTCACCAGCCGATGTCATGTACTTGGTCTGGTTGACTATCGCGAACCGTGGACCTTCAGTGGAGACTTCGCACATGAATGCCATCCGACTGTTGTATATCTTGGGAAGTATGACGCTGATGGAGCAGTTGTGGTCGTTGCATCCCTCCCGCGTCACGTACCCCCCCGTAGTGTTGAAGATTCTGGTTTGGGGCTGAGAGAGGAACGTTAAATTTTAATATAGAAGAAGTTGAAGTAACTAGATAGAAGAAGTAACATAGAAGAAGATATTGGACTCGTAAGGAGCTTGACGTGATGCTATAATTAGTACTTCACGTACTATCCAATTATGACTAAGAGAGGTCAGATTTTTCCGCTGTAAACGATGCGAAAACACTTATTAAACTAAATTTATTTGAATTACTTCGTAATTCCAAAATGGGAAGTGATACGCAAAGAAAGTTAGGTAATCAGATTAATAAGATCTCGTTAAAGTAATGTTAGGTAATAAAGCTCTAAAGGAACTTAGATCGTACCTACCCCGCGATTTTTGGGACGCAATTTTTAAATGTCGAGATTTTTTGTCAAGGTTCTTTCCAAATATTAGTTTTTTTTGGCAAATTTGGTGTCTTCGATTATTCCAAAACATAACAGTTTTAGTGTGAATTATACTTTGTGAAACCCCGGGAGATAAAGTAACGAAACGGATGGACCAAAAATTCTAATGGTATTTCGTAAAAAATATCTTATTTAAGTATCATTAAAGTAACATCAAGTAGTTTAACGATGAGACTGAGGTTTTGCGTTATTGAGTAGGTACCTGACCTCCAAGTTAAGGCAAATTTCTACGTCAGATGTAATTAAATGAAATGTCATTTAGAACACAACTGAAAAGTTTTAGAATCCTTAATATAGCAATAATTTCATCTTGTTTATGGGTGACTTTTTAACACGCTTTCTATAGTACTCGTAGGTATTCGGATACACAATAATGATGTATAATACATAATATATTTATTAGGTACATTATTTACATTCCTTATAAAGCCAAACAGATTTCTTTTATAAAATGCAAATGTATCAAAAACATAATAAAATATAGGGCAGGAGCATGGTCGGAGCGAGAAGCCGTGCTCTGCAATCCCCAGTCCGCGTCAGCGCCAGTCCGCAGCCCCAGCGTGGAGATTATAAGTAAAATCCCCTCATGGGAGGTCTGTGTCCAGCATTGGCCTTAAAATAAGCTGATGATGATATAATAAAATACGCACTAGCTAAATGTCATAATAACTTAAATTTATTTCCGAAGATCACGTAATAATCATAAAAACCGAAATTTTATTAGATTTCTATATATCACCAAGTTCTATCGCCACCCGATGGCGCATATTTGGCACGCGGCTATGGATTATTATGTACAAGACGCAGAAATCATCCCAGCACGTGCGAGGGACGCGCTTAACCTCGCCACCTGACTCCGCCCACCAACGCCTACCGTTCTCGCCTTCGAGGCGTCCGTACTTCGCTATTACGTCATTGTAGCGAGGTGCCTTGTTAACTTTTGCGAGTTATAATAGCGATATTCCCAGCTCGGAGATGATTCCGATCAGACTGCTCCTTCGCGACTTCGATTCTAAATTAACCTCATTTCGTGCTAAAATATTGAACTGAGGATTTCTGATCTTAAAAATCTTTGATTATACATACAATAAGTAGGTACATAGAAATTGTTATCAAAAATACTTCACAGATTTCTCTAATATGATATGTAACCACACACATTGATGTGAAAGGCACTAAGTTGATTTAGACGCAGGATTTTACACAACATAATTTTATTTAAAGTTTGCACGAACGATCATACCGACAGTACCTATAATGTATTCCTATTATATTGATAACGACATAATTAACACTTTTTAGAAACAAATCAATCACTCTAAGTAATATATATGAAAATAATTATCTAAAAAGCATACATAAAACCGACTATACAAAAAACATTGATATATTTTTCGTATTATCACATGTTATTGTAAAAAAATAGATTTATTACTTTTGTTTAAATATTTAATTCATCGAAGGAAATAGAAAAATTAAAGGCCAAAATAGATTTTTTTTAAATGTTTTATTGATTTAATCACATTCAATTAAAAGAAAACTTCATAGAAATGCACTGATACTCTTTTAATTCAGTTCAATCCTATGTGGGACTAATTTTCATTCAAAAGTCTCACCATATATTCCATAGTGGGACGTAAAGGTACGAGTAACTGGTGAAACGTGTAAGTGCACTACATTCCTCTGCCTAACTCTCCGGGGATTACAGGCGTGATGTTACGTTAAATAAAAATGTGAAAGCTCACCTGTTGTCCAGGCGTGAACCTGTACATTTCCTGGGTGTCTCTGTACCACTTGACGGAGTGGAGCGGCGGGTCGTCTCCTTCGCTCGTGTAGTGGCAGACCAGGCTGAGCTCCTCCCGAGGGTCCCAGAACTGTGGCACGTCGAGGAGTGTGATCTTGTGCGCGGTAACTGTCACTGGACAAGTGGAAACATTGAAATAAACATTATGCATGACGCTGAGCTCGGCTGGCCGCTGCTGAGTTTTTAATAATAGAAAATTTAAACCACTCAGAATATAAATGGTCTAACTGTTATCTAATTTTCCATACTTTTTACTTCCTTCAAGGTCCCCACAGATATTTCCCCTTATGCTGATAGTATACCAATAGAGAATTAGTGAAAAGTCAAGTCTAGCTTAGTTTTATTTCTTTGGACTTTGTTGTAATCAGTAATAAAAGATAAACAAAAAATAAATAAACAAACGAACCACCGATTGAATCAGTGAATTGGTTTATTGGTTAAATATTTTCTATTTTTATGAATCTATTCATAAATTAACGTAACATCACGCCTGTCATACCCAAAGAAGTGGGCAGAGGAATGTAGAACACTGGCACGTTTCTCTAGTTACGTTTACGTCCCACTATGGAATAAGTGCTGAGGCTATTGCCATACACCGGGCACATATCCAGACTCTGAGCCACTACTAGAAAATCTAAATTAGAAAATTAAGTAGTGTCCGACCCGGGAATCGAACCCAGGACCTCCCGTTCGGCAGTCGCACTCGCAACCAATACGACCAACGAGGCAGTCAATAATATACATAGTTATACATACACAATTACGGAAGCAATTTAATTACATAACACAGTAACATTAACTTGTAACTCCTCTAACTAAATAAGCTTGTAATAGTTAGGCAAAGGAGTGTAGTCCCACGTTTACCAGTTACGTTTTCGTCCCACTATAGGATAGGTGGTGGTGAGCCTGTTGCCATACACCGGGCACAAGATCAGCAGTAGTAGATATTGCAACTTAGAAAATCCTAAATTTCATACTCAATGCGAATTTTGACATTCGTCACGTCAATGTTTATATTAGTATAGTTAAAGTGCAGCTACACAGTTTAAAAAACTGCGATAATAGTACCTAGGTATTTTATCGCGAAATATAAACAAGAATGATATTATTATGTTAATTATTTTATATTTAGAGATATCATTTACTTTCGATAGGTGAACAAAGAGTATCATTGCAACCCAGAGTTGATAAATAAACTTATAATAAGAAACAATATACAATTTAATCATCTGTTACACACACACGCACACACAAAAACGCGCGCGCGCACTCTCGCGCGCGCTCCCGCGCATATCACATCATCAGTCTGAGTCCCCCTGCTGAATGTGAACGTTCTAGATGGGTTTTTACCAAAATCGCCATGCTGGTCATGTGGGTTGGGGATTAATCAAATGTGAAATGGAAAAATACAGCCAGTTCACCTTGTGTACAAAGAATTCTGATGCCATCATTCACCTATCTGCTAACAGCTCTCAATAACAATTGCTGATATTAATTATTGCAGACCATTATAATTGAAAACGAAATTAAATATATCTGTCTTCTATAAACACACTTCGCACTGATAACACAAGAGTTGATAGGTACTTAACATTGAACAATATTTTAAATAACATACTTGTATAATGACATGTTCATTGTAATTTTAACAACATCACTCATATTTAAGTCAACTACTAAACAGGAGTTGCGTGTAATTACATTAATGTTTTAAAAGATTATTATTCATCTAAATTTTCTGTCATCATAAGCAATCTGTTTCCTCGCCTACTGAGACTCGTATTGTAAACTCGTATAGTATTTGTAAAAACTATTTCAATGACGCTATTTATAACCGATATTTGACTGCCTCATTGTTCCTGTTGGTTGTAAGTGCGACTGAGTGGCCGTTCTTGGTTCAATTCCCAATTTTAGGACAACTCAAAGTACTACGCCCCCATTAGTTTCAAATCGGAAAAAGGTATTTTGCTTAAATGTATCCAAAAATTTTTTTTAATACTGCACATTTCACCACAACGTGGACGAATTTGGACAAAAACATTCACTTACCAATTTACTCCCATAACAGTGGATTTTCCGAAAATCCTCCCTTAGCGAATGTTTACATCATAAACGAAAACCACAGTCTAAACTTCGCGTTTCAAGCGTCAGAGGTTTAAACTTTGCTATGATTAATGAATGTTAACAATTTATTGAGATATTACATCATACACACAATGCAAGTTAAACTTACGCATGAAATGCCCCTTGCAGCCCGGCTGCAGCCTGCCGCCGTTGATGCAGAAATCTGCGTGGCCAACTAGACCCGATTCACCTAGGAAGCCAGCGTTGGTATGGAGGACTTGGACCACGTGCGCATCGTCCCTGCTCAGTCGAAATAAGGGCGAACCGTAGTCAGCCACTAAAGGTCGAGCTGGATCCAATCCTGCAATATTATACACACCTATATATAAATATAATCAATGTAGTATCTCATCAGATATATGAATATATTTCTGCCTCATAACAACCGGCCATATAATTACAGACAAGTGTGTTTGTGTGTCTGTTTAATCGAAGCAAATTGACAAAAACCATACGTGGTTGTTGTCGCTAATGAGTAAACAGATCGTCAACCTTAGACCCGCCTTAGCAGACGACACGATACATGGTCGTGTCGATTCGTCGCAGTACACGAAGAACGTAACCTACCATCTGGATGTTGGATCTGGATCCAGAAAATACGATGTAATCATAAAAATGTGTTCATTTGTGCAAAAGACCTCTAATCTAAAATACTAAGGATGTACAATATAAAAAAAGTAAATTTTAAATTATATGGAATTGTTAAGGATGTACAATATAAGAAATGAACATTTTAAACTGTTCGGATTTGGAATTGTTCAGGATGTACAATATAAGAAATGTACATTTGAAATTGTCTGGATTTGGAATTGTTAAGGATGTACAATATAAGAAATGTACATTTTAAAATAACACGAAAATCATCGGCAACAATCCTTTATCGCTCCATTGGGATTGGGATTGGGGTTGTGATACAGTTGAACAATAGTTTGTTTTGATCAGGTAGCATCGAATAATCCGTGTAAAATAACGAACGATGAATAAAATATGTGAATTTGTATCGACGAACAAATTCTATAATCGCTTGTACTACCGACTTAACGTTATCAAAATCTATTTGTTACGAAATGTAATATTAAACGCGATACATTGCTAGTGTAACACACCAAAGAGTTCACGTTGGTGCAATAAAACTCGCAATCACATTGGGATAGCTTCAGATTGAAATACACATAATTATACAAATAATACACATGATAGTACAAATACAACGCAACACCTAATATTTATACAACGTGCATAAATAGAATACCTACGATAATAGAACAAGAAAATAGTTATCTCAATGCGAAATAATAGTCTTGAAAACAGTTTTAAAATTTAAATTAAAACATGTTTGTAAATTTTAAATTTTGACCGAATACCTCATTCGTTTGTTAAGAGTTTATCTTGGGTGAATATGAATTTGGATACGTATGTGTATATATATACACATGTGTGTATTACAGGGTTGCCACATAGAAAAATAGTTACCTTTTGTCATGGATATAAACGTTACCTTTCACCCCTCGATATCGTTTATTTTTCTTACGGTGTTAAATATTACGGTCTTCGCATGAACGCACTAGATATGAAGTAGTTACGAAAGTAGAAAAAACATGTCATGTCTGCAAGGAATCCATTGATTTATGCATTCAGAGCTCTCTGCCTGCCCCATAAGGGGCCTGATGCAATGATAAACTAATAACAATTAAATATTTCGAAGTTGATGTTACACTCTAATAGAATCTACCTTATACTTTACACTTCATGTATAATTTTCCATTTACAGAAATAATAAATTATATCTTCTGCAAGAATTGTCGACAACCCTAGTATTAGTAATGGTTGGAATACGTAACACAATATGTACGTATACATACATGAAACTATATTATATAGGTATAATCTAGTGCCAACTCCGCCGGCCGGCACGCCGCGTCGCTCCCTGAACAATTGAACAACATTAAACAGCTAAAGCAAAACGGAAACACTCTCCAGGAGACCGCCGTCGGGTGAACACGTGCAAAAGTCGAAATGGCGAACGTTGAGATCAAATACACTAAGGTATGTTATTTTATATTTTCCATTCCATTAATTCAAAATCAAATAATATAATTACGTGAACATCTTGTTGTAAGTTATCATTTATATCGACTCTTCGCAAATAAGACTTCTATTTGAATCGTGAACAGCTTGGTGATATTGAGGTGTATAAAAGTAAAAACGCTTCAGTCGTAAAACATATAAACAGAGTTATTTGTGATTTTCTCCTACGTTTAAGTGTTATTTTTTCAGAATTATGGTATTTGTACATTAATAAATTACAACTTATGATTTAGATGATGTTAAAGAGAAGTAAGAAGATTAAATTGTTTTCCTAATAATTTATAAATGATTTAGGACTAATGCACTTAAGCGGTTTTGCTTTTATACCCTTCTTTTATAGTCAACCCTTGTTTAATAGTCAACTTTCATGATTAGTTAAGTAACTTACAAACATTTCGGACATATTTTTTCAAATATATTTTAACATATGTTTTAACATATGTTTTCGTGCTATGGGTATTTATTATGAGAATAAAATAATGCTAGAAATCACTGATACATTGTATAACGGATAACAATAAACATACAAATTTATGGACTGGTTTAATTTTATAATTTAAAAAGATTTCAATGTGTTAACCAACAATTGTTTAATCTCACACGATACATAAATCCTTTGTGAAAATTCTAATTTTAAAATTGTCTTTTTCATTATCCGAATATAGAATTAATTAATTATTCTTAACTACATATTTCGTTTCAGCGTCATTAGGTATTACAATTCTGCTTGATTTATTTACATATTAATGCATAATATGCATTTATATTAAAGTTTTCCCTAGCTTCTTTAATTTATTGGAAATATAAAAAGGAAATAAATCATAAAAGTTAATTATACCCACAACTTACGATAAAGCTGGAATGGTACGTAGTTATTATTTTTACGTAGGTAGAACGATATTATTGATTAATGCTAATCAATTCGCCTAATATTGGGACCATAATAATCTTAAGCGTAAAATCACTACGATAATAAAGTATTTTTACTGATTGAGTTTTTTATTCAATGTTTACACATAGTTATTTAGTCATTGAGCAAATAATAAGAATAAGAAAATAGAGAAAATAAAGTAGCATCACGCCTGTAATCCCCGGAGAGGTAGGCAGAGGAATGTAGAACACTCCCACGTTTCACCAGTTACTTTTAAGTCCCACGATAGAAAAGGTGGTGAGCCTATTGCTATATACCTGGCACATATCCAGACTCCGAGCCACTGCTAAATAATCTAAATTAGAAAATTTAGTGGTTTCCCGACCTGGGAATCGAACCCAGGACCTCTCGTTCGGCAGTCGCACATGCAACCAACACGACCAACGAGGCAGCAGCAACGAGCAATAAACGTTTTAAACAACGTGCTAAAATAAATAACCTTAAAAAAACGGATAATTTGAGTTTAAAATTACATGGATATTAGCGCAGAATATTAACGGTGTAAATCTTAATTTATTACAATAATAAATTTACATTACATATGCTACGCTATTTTCGAATTATTCTAAAACTCATAAATGTTAGTCATTCAATGCATTCGTTTCTAGAAGCATTACCGTGTAATCATCTCATGTTCCGTCCTAGTATCTCACCGCAATTTCAGCTCGTTAACTGTCTGTGGTGAGTTCCGGGTATTATTGGATCGAGTCTGAATGAACCATTGTTAGCGCAAATGCCGGCCATCAAAACATTTAAGTATCATTTGCAACAGTTTTCAAGAGTTTACGTTTACATTATCATAGTTTTCATTGTCACAAATGATGAAGACTAAAAGTGCTAATACTGCAAATTGTGTACCGTATTATGGGTCCTTATAAAAACCTACTTAACATGAATGCAATTAATTTCTATTCTGTAAAAACTAAATTATAACCTTTATGATATCGTCGATTTGAAAAAAAAAGCACCATGCAAGTAATTAATCATTTATTATTATTAACCACGTGATTTGTGGTTAATATTTTTGTATGCTTTTTTGCTTTTCACATTATACCAACATATTTTCATTTATTGTGTTTATTGAGAAAATCAGAGTACAATAATTTGCATAAAAATGTCAGTGAAATAATACCAATAAAATCGTAAATCATTACCATTATAACTTGCATATTGCCTATCGATATTTCAAAACTATTTTAACGTTATTTAAAACATTTAAACCATTATATTACTTGTGTGAAATACAAAAATTGTAGGTAATAATATACTTATCAAGCGATAGATAGTGGTTAACAAAGAGTCATTATTCATGACTCAATGGGGGTCCTTCACAACTTATATAGTGTGTTTTAGTTGTCCATATTTGTTCCAGTGATTAGTTGTTATTTTAGTTATTCAAAGTTGTTCTAGTGTAGTTATTCATAGTTGTTCTGCCTATTAATTGTGGTTCTAGTTGTTCATCAACAACGAATGGGTAGACGCTGTCAGCAAGAAGACCTTCCCGACAATCAACCCTCAAAATGAAACGGTCATCGTGCAAGTTGCCGAAGGAGACAAGGTATTATTTATAATGACTAGAAAATTTATTTCAACATAGTCTTTGAATCAAAAGATAATTTGGTAACTTGACAAATCTTGCTAAAAAATGCTAAATAAAGGCATGAAAATCGATTTTTCTCCTAAACGTTCAATTTGTGTATGGGTCAAATACAGCCGTACATTACAATATACATACAATTTTTGAATTCCTTATAGAAATATACCAACTTAGACTACGATGCCTAAGAATGTCTGTACCTACATTTTAATATGGTTGTCATAAGAAAATGAGAATATTTACGCGTATTTCTTCCGTTACTGGCCACGGTCATTGTACAAGGTACCTTATATGAATACTAGGTTTATGCATTAGAATGCATTCCGCGTAATAGTAATACTTAGTCATTGTAGACACAAAACATGTCATAGATAGATACATATGTACATAGATCCCTCGAATAACTGATATGGCGACTCCTGATATTTCTAGAAACTGCATAAATATAGCATCACGCCTGTATTTCCCTAAAAGGGTAGTCAGGGGAGTGTAATACTACTACTTTTTACCCGTTATTTTATATGCCCCATGTTAAATTTTGTGTAAATACTTATTTATAATAATTTCTCGGGACATCTCCACACTCAGCCATCTGATGCCAAAGTAAGCGTCAAGAGAGCTTATGGTATGCTAACCCGATGGCTGATAAACTACATATATACATATAAATATATACTTAAATGGATATGTTTTTACATCCAGACAAAAAATACTTCTGGATCATAACATAAATATTTATTCTGAGTGGGAATCAAACCCGCGCCCCCCGGCAACAATCAGTTTCACTAACCACTGCACCAACGGGCCGTTATCGTCATAATTATCCATGTTTTTTTTTTCATAGGCTGATGTAGACCTGGCAGTTGAGGCGGCCGTAAAAGCTTTTGAGCGGTACTCAGTATGGCGCACGATGGACGCATCTCAAAGGGGTCGTCTCCTTTTAAAGTTAGCTGACCTCGTAGAGAGGGATTATGAATATTTAGGAAACCTCGAGACTTTGGACTGTGGAAAACCTGTGGAACAAGCCAAAACTGAGACTTTATGGGCAACAGGCATCATCAGATATTATGCCGGAAAAGCTGACAAGATACTTGGAAACACCATTCCAGCTGGTTTGTTTTTTTTATTAATTGTATTAGGACTGAAAGATTAAAAAGATTAAAATACCTTATTGTTAGTCTACAACCAAAACATTACACACTTTCAGATGGAGAAGTCTTGTCTTTTACTCTGAAGGAGCCTGTGGGAGTGTGCGGGCAGATATTGCCTTGGAACTACCCAATTCCCATGTTCGTTTGGAAAATCGCACCCGCTTTAGCTGCCGGTTAGTAAAATTGTCCTATTGTCATTTCAATGTCATTGTAACAATTTGATGAATGAGTGTCATTTCGTCAGGGTGCACTGTGGTCGTGAAGCCCGCTGAACAAACTCCCCTGACGGCTCTCGCGATGGCCGCTTTGATTAAAGAAGCTGGTTTCCCTCCGGGTGTAGTGAACGTTGTTCCTGGCTACGGCCCAACCGCCGGCGCCGCTCTAACTCACCACCCAAAAGTTGACAAAGTCGCTTTTACTGGATCCACGGAGGTAATTTATTGAGAACCATGATTCGAAAGACTGTTGTATTTATAGTAATTTCTTTACTTATAAAACGGTCAATAGAATTGTTCTGTTTTTTTTTAATTTCTTGTTGTGTACAATGTAACTTTACCTAAACGAAGCTTTACATGGTAATATATGAATACCCAACCTCAGTCAAAAATCTGTAATTATAATATGTAAATTTTTGTTTTCTAGGTCGGCCGTATTATTATGAGCGCGGCGTCCGCTGTCAACTTGAAACGCGTTACGCTTGAATTGGGAGGCAAGAGTCCCTTAGTCGTGTTCAATGATGCGGACGGTAACTATTATACGTGTTTATAATTAATATCTACAGATATTTTATTTAGTCACAATTCTTGTTATTCACAAAAAAATCAACTTCATATTTTACCATGTACATTCGCCCGCGGGTGATAATTGATCTGTACGAAATTACCCAATCCAAATATTATAGCATACTATAATATTTATATAAGGGTGTACATAGTACTAAAATATAGCAAATACGTACAGTAAACCAAGCTGCGGAAATTGCCCACCGCGCTGTATTCGCCAACGCTGGCCAGTGCTGTGTCGCGGGTACCAGGACCTACGTGCAGTCGGGGATCTACGACAAGTTCGTGGCAAAGGCTGCCGAGATTGCCAAGAACAGAACTGTTGGAAACCCCTACACCAACGTACAGCAAGGACCTCAAGTGCGTTAAGAGATTTTTAACATGTCTACTTCCTTTTAATCTTGTAACATAATATCTATCTATTATATTTATACAATCTTCTTTGAACCAACCACCTATTTAGTTTATAAAACTTCTACTAAAAATTCAATTTTCAAATATAACATGCTTAGGAGAAAAAAATCTGTTCAAATTCTTTATAAATATAGGAAATATATTAATTTGACTGTGTGAGTGGGAATGAAAGTTTAATGTGGGGTTTTCTGCTAGATCGATACGGATATGTTCAACAAAGTGCTGGGTTACATCGAAGCCGGCAAGAAGGAAGGCGCTAAGTGTGTAGCTGGTGGTGGCCGATTGGGCAAAGTAGGCTACTTCATCCAGCCAACCGTCTTCGCTGACGTCGGCGATAACATGAAGATAGCGCGAGAGGAGGTAATGTTAGGAATTTCACATTTTTCAAATACCTATTACGGCACAAAATCGTTTTAAATCTAAGAAAAAAATCTTATATAAAAATGACTATTAGAAAAATGTTAATTTAATTTTTAATTCGATTTACGATTCTTAGAATGTTCCCTTAGAAAAACATTTATATAGATTATTTATATTTATGTTCCCTTAGAAAAACATTTATATAGACTACAGTACAAAAATCAGAGCATATTATCAACAAATGACAAGATGGTAAATTAAATTTATCGTCACTAATACAGGTCGGATACAGTATTTTTTTATAAGCATAGTTTTAACTTTTGATGACTTTAAATTGTACGAATGCGATTGACAGATCTTCGGTCCTGTCCAAAGCATTTTGAAATTTGAGACATTCGAGGACATCGTGGACCGCGCCAACGATTCCAACTATGGACTTGGCGCCGGTGTCATAACCAATGACATCACCAAGGCACTGGCGTTCATCAAACACATACGCGCCGGCTCCGTGTGGTACGATCGTGTATATTTTTATACTTAAAAAATTATTATAACGTTTATTGACTCTTCTCATTCCGGTAAGAAACTCGTGTCCGGGCGGGAAATTGTGATGACTATGATGATGATAAAAAAAGGGTCATAAACAGTGATTTAAATTTTCAATATCCTATTTTCTTAGTATAATAATATAATATCTTGGGACATGTCCACACATGGCTGTCTGATCCTAAAGGAAGCATCAATAGTGTTTGTGTTATAGTAGACAGACGAAGAATAAACATAATATACGTACGTAAAATCACGCCTGTTATCCCCTAAGAGGTAGGCGGAGGAATGTAGTACACTTCCACGTTTGACCAGTTACGTTTACACCGGGCACGTATCCAGACTCCGAGCCATGGCTAGAAAATCTGAATTAGAAAATTCAATTGTGTCCGATCCGGGAATTGAACCCAGGATCTCCCGATGGGCAGTCCCTCTTGCAACTAACACGATCATCGAAGCAGTCATATATACATGCAAATATATACTTAAATAGATATATTTTACACCCAGCCTCAAAACAAATACTTGTGGCTCATCACATAAATATTTATTCTGGGTGGAATCGAACCCACGACCCCCGACGCGGTAGTACGGTTCACTAGCCACTGCATCAACGAGCCAGTCAAAGTATGAATTCCTTATTTGTTTCATTTTAATTTTCTCACCTTCACAGGGTTAACACATACGAACATGTCGCAGCCCAGACTCCATTCGGCGGGTTCAGGGAATCTGGTATTGGACGCGAATTGTAAGTTTTTGTTTTTATTTGAGTATGTATTTATATTTTTATAATCCAACAGCATTATATACATTAGAAAATGCTATATCCTCTTTTTACTCTAAATTACAAATATTATTTGATACGTACGTTCCCATTAAATCATTAAAATCTTCAACCAATTATCCTTCATGGTATAAAACCCCTCTAATAAAACTGCTAAAAAAAAAGTATAAACATTACTCAAAATATAAAAAATACGGCAATCTCTCAGATTTACATTCCTTTACATTGTTGCGTGATCAGGCCAAAGCTCTTGAAAAAACTATGTTTGATGAGTACATAAAAAAAGTTGAGCATAATATCAGATACTCACCTAAATCTTTTTGGAATTACATAAAAAAAAAGAAGGCATCAAGTTCATATCCGGCAAGTATGAAATACGAAGGTTGTATATCGGGAAAGGGTGAAGTCATATGTGAAATGTTTAATCATTTTTTTAATTCCAACTTTTTAAGTAATACTGACACAAATCTAAGTGACTTGGGTTCTACGCATAATAATTTGTCCTATATTGATCTTAATACTGTTAAAATCCGAGAAGTTGAAGTTTTTGCATTGATGAAAACCCTGGACATCAATAAATCAGCTGGACCCGATGGCATTCCGGCGATCTTTATTAGGCAATGTGCTGATTCCCTAATCACACCTATAAGTGCTCTTTTTAACAGGTCTCTCACTGAAGGCGTGCTTCCTATTATTTGGAAAAGTGTTTTTATCACTCCGATACATAAAAAAGGTCCCAAAGATGAAGTATTAAACTATCGACCCATTTCTAAGCTCTGCTTATTTGCTAAGATATTTGAGAAAGTCGTTTATAATCAGGTGTACTCGTGTCTTCGTAATACGTTTCTTGAGCATCAGCATGGATTTTTAAGAAATAGGTCAACTGTCTCAAACCTTGTCGTTTGCTCTGACTTTATAACAAGTTATATGGCTTTACCGTCGCAAGTTGACGTAATCTATACAGATTACAGTAAAGCCTTTGACAGAATTGATCACAATATTCTATTACGGAAGCTTTTCTTAATAGGTATCAGAGGGGACTTGTTCAGGTGGTTTACATCATATATAAGTAACCGAAGCCAAACCGTAGTCCTTAATGGATTTAAGTCTGCACCTACACCAATACCTTCAGGTGTTCCACAAGGATCAGTTCTGGGGCCGCTGCTTTTTACAATATTTATTAACGACATAAACTTGTGTTTTAAAAGTTCTAAGATTATTTTGTATGCTGATGACATGAAGATCTTATATCCCATTAGTAACATTAGGAGTTGTTCCAGTCTTCAACAAGATCTCTATAAATTAGAAGAATATTGTATTTCCAATAAACTTTCGTTAAATGTATCCAAATGTTTTGTCTGCTCGTATACACGGCAATCTAATCCCATAATTTACAATTATATGTTAAATAAAACATCTATTTATAGAACAAATACCATTAGAGACTTAGGAGTTACATTTGACTCGAAGTTACTCTTTGACACCCATATTGATAATATTATCAAACAAGCTAATAAAGCTCTAGGCTTCATATTAAGATGCTCAGCGGATTTCAAAAATGTTAAGACGTTCAAAATACTTTATTGTGCTTTCGTTCGCAGCCATTTAGAGTACTGTTCACAAATTTGGAATCCTCAATATAAAATTTATATTGATAGAATTGAGCGCGTCCAAAAACGTTTCCTTCGTTTTTTGGAGTTTAAAACAAATACATATATATCTGATTATAACTCAAGATGCAAAAAATTCCATATGCTACCTTTAAGAGAGCGAAGGAACATAGCAGATCTTGCATTTTTATTTAAAATTGCTAAAGGCAGCATTGATTGTCCTGATCTATTGAGTAGAATAAAACTCCGTGTGATTCCTTCCAACAATTTTCGTAAATTTGACCTACT
>DWFO01000639.1:0-19079 GCA_018246595.1 Mimoniades nurscia nurscia
GCTCACCACCTATTCCATAGTGGGACGTAAAAGTAACTGGTGAAACGTGGGAATGTTCTACATTCCTCTGCCTACCTGTTCGGGGATTACAGGCGTGAAGTAACTTTACTTTACTTGTTTAGTTGTGTGTACGGGTCGGTTCCAATTCCACGACAGCCAGATTTTAGCTCCGTATAGTATTATAATTTTCATAATCATTATCATAATCTCCTTGGTGACTAGCACGTACTCTACCATGCGGTGAAGCTATGTGGTACACCAACTCTTTAAAATATAGCTTTATATCTTATGTACGTAACAAATTGGAATAAGTTTGGTCGCAAAACTTCCGCCTTAGTTCAGAACTGAAGTAATGCTTTGACTGAATTCCAAGAGCCACAATTTCTACCTTCAGATCGCAAATAAGATGGTTACTTGTTTGGGAGTAGAAATAGGAAAGGTAATCATCACATCATTTCAATCGAGATGTCAATTCGTTTTAAAAAATATAATTTATTTATCGAAATCATCAAATCGTATTAATAATGTACAAGTTATATGAAAGAGTCAGGTATATAAGTAGCACTTCCTTTTGTATACAACAAATAAGTACTTCAACACTTCTGAAACGAAACTTCACAGAACAAAGTAAAATACAAAATTAAATTTGGTTATAAATGAGATATACATTGAAGTAAATTATAAATTTTGCGCTTTTGGGAAATTTATGTGAATAGCCAAGCATGCTTCATTTCAGGCCACATAGTTACAGGCAGGACTGTGGCCAAATTCACGGCTAGAAGGTATAAAAAATCACGATATTTTAACCTAGTTATATGAATCATGCTCTAGGAGGAACTAAATTTGCAATCCATTCAAGAGAAATTTCCAAAGACGCAACAAAAACACAAAGAGCATAGCAAACAAGCTGTTCAGGCAATTCAATTGAGACATGCCACGGCATTTCTTTTAAAAATATCGCCCTCAAAATCCAGCCAATCGGTGTCCGACTCAGGACACGTTTCACTGGAATAAAATTAGGAGAAGCGAGTTGAGCTAGAGAAACAACGTCGAAACGATCCCCCGGAGCAATGGAAGTTGCAACTGCAGAAAGCAAAAGAGACTGATTTAGTAGTTTTTCATGATTGAATTTTATTACTACATCTACCTAAAAACTTTTAGAGCAATCATTTACAGCACGCCCACCGCTCACCGGGAGAAGTTGCTCAACTATTTGAAAGAAAGAAAGAACATTTATTCACGGCTTAAGATTACAAACACAAGCATTGTACAGATATCAGGACACAGCCTACTTCGCTACATGCCCTTTCAAGATTCTGTCTCGTTATTAAAAATAATTAGATAATTAGATAATAATAATAATAGATTAAAATAGAAAATCCTTGTGAATTTTTCAATTTTCTCACATTCGTCCTTCTATGCGGTATGAAAAATGCAACGCATTTTGCAACGCAGCATGCTCTGATATTTGTTGCATGCACGTTGCTTTACATATGAGGATCGCGTTATGCTGAGTGCTTTGTAAACCCTTGTTTTATTTACCGTGGACTCGTGGACTAGTGGTTCAACTTTATGATGTGGTTGTAACCTTTTTGTGTTAGGGAAATATGGCGTTGTTTGTGTAGGTACGCTGCCTTGTATGGAGTCCGTTTTAAACGTTCCCCCGGATGTTTGCGGAATTAATTGAGGATTACGGTGCAAGATTTTTCGTTGGTTTGTTGAAGTCTTAGGGTATAATACTTTTTTGCATTGTTGATGGGTTTAATAATGGATTCGGGATGTAAGGTTTTTGAAGCGAGACTTTGGTTGGTTTAATTTATTTCTAATTGCGAACAAGTCTATTGTTCATTAAATTCCTTTCCTCCAGTACGTTGCTTGTTTTTGTTGTTCTTTAGTCAAACTTAACCCTGTTCGAACGTTTGATGATAATCAATCTTCAATTGTGCTTCCAAAAAACTCATGACGAAAATATTAAAAATTTGTTAAAAATCTTCGCGCTTATTGTGGTACCACAGAAAATCATGTGTCTTGCTCCCCACTAGTTGAAAAACGCGTTGGAATTTCGCTCCGTAGCACGCTTTGGTACTTGTTAAATGAATGTTACTTTGTGGGAATGAAACTCGGTTTGAGTCGAGAGCTTTTTATTATGACCCGAGTTTTATTTATGAGAGGCTTGACTCTGTGTTGTGCTTTATGACGTGGTCGCGAACATTTCGACCGCAAGAAATCAGTGAAATTACCGAACTATTGATGTACGTTTTTATATTTAACATTTTTATCAATAAAATGATCGTCGTTATGGATGCTTTGATCATTCCAACGCCGCAAACAACTTACCCCTCCTCTCAGAACTAAAGTCCTAAGATCATGGTCTGCAATGCTGACCAAGCATATTGTTAGTTGCTGTCAATATACTTCGTAAAAAACTTTATGGCTGCCGCTTTGGTTGTATTCGTTGCAAGCGTGACTGATGATCGGCAGGTCCAGGGTTCAAATCCCTGATCGGGTACTACTGGATTTTTCTAATTTAGATCTTCTAATCGGAAATTAATTTAGATTTTCGGAGTCTGAAAATTTGCCTGGTATATGGTCAGGTCAGGCTCACCACTTATTACATACTAGGAAGTAAATGTAGCTGATGAAACCTGGAAGTGTACTATCCTTCTCTGCCTACCTCTTTGAGAATTACAGGCGTGATGTTACGTTTTATACGATAATTAGTGTATTAGGATGTGATCAAATTATGTATCGAAAAGTTGTGTGCAGGTGCATTAAATATAAGGAATAATGGTAGTATTAAGTTTATTGAATAATTTCCAATTTATGAAATATTGGAAATACCCACTAATACATTTCCCAAAAAAATCTATTTAAGTATATATTTCTATGTATATATGTAGTTTATCTGGCCATCTGGTTACCATACCACAAGCTCTCTTGACGCTTACTTTGGGATCACATGGCCGTGTGTGGGGGTGTCCCGAGATATTATTATTACCTAGGACCGTTTGATTAGCAGTCAACAGGCTAGGTAACGAGTTAACGAACGATTATATTAAAAGCAAGTTTATTCAATACTTAATTTTAGTTAACAAGAGCTGATGAATTAAATATCTATTAATACATGTGTGAAATCAACAATTCATTTTGAACGTTAAAAATAACATCATTTCATCAATTATTGTTCCACTCAGTACCAATAAAACACCTTCAAAATGAAAGCTCAATGACGCTCATGTTAAGCGCACTCAATTGCTCATTCCACTCAATGGGCTAAACTCAATTATTTTTGGCTGTATTTGCTAATGAAATGCACGAAGCACTATACAATCATAAAAATATCCGAATGTTGAAATAGATATATTCTGTTTCTATATATTAACCGATTTTGACTACTATAGTTTATAAGTAGCTGCAAGTGCATGTTGTGTCTATTTAGATGGAACGACCACATACGATTAGAAAACAAACTATTAGTCACTGTTATCTTCTTGAGTATTAGACTATATTTTTCAAAGGACATGGGTACACAGCTGCTATTTTCATGTTGGTTCAGCGCGGAAATTCAGAATCTTAGTTCCACCATGCATCTCCAATATTAAATGGCTATAAACTGGTGACTGGTCAACCCAACCCTTGGATGTTTTCAACCTTTAAGGCTTCGGACGAGTTTTGACGGTGAAACAATAGCTTGAAAGCATAAAACTGCAGGAAATAATGAACCACTAACAATTTTTATTCGAACGATCGACCGCCACGTTTCTTCCCATTGTATATTGCTTTTCATGTGCAACCCCGTTGGAGCTACAAGTGCTATTATACAGAAGTAAGTTCGAACATTCTAGATGTCTTCGTTTGAGTTGTGAATGAAACAAGTAACAAATTTTAAGTTGTAGCAAATATTTGACGACAGGGATGCGGGCTTCAGTGGTTCTTGAATTAGGAAGAAGATAAACATACGTGTACGTACGTATAAAGTCTTCATGAAAACACATTTGATAGCTTTATTACACGGAACTTAATATACATGTAATATTTTAAATTTCTATTTCACTTGATGGTAATTAGGCTAAACATATTTCTTAAATAACGTCTACATAAGAGCTATACAAAACATTTCTACATAACAGCTCCACATAAGAGCTCTACATAAGAGCTATACATAACATTTCTACATAACAGCTCCACATAAGAGCTCTACATAAAAGCTCTTCATTAGAACTCTACATAAGAGCTTTACATAAGTCTATGTAGAACTCTATATAATAGCTCTACATAATAACTGTGTACAACTCTACACAAATATTTAATGTCTTTAACCACAATGAGTACAAATAAGTAAATTGAACTTGATGTAATGAATTAATGAAACAAACGAATCCACGAAGCATTTAAAACGTAACCAAATATGGGCACACGGCAACATTGACAAACGCGTCCAACAACATCGTTTCAACGTTACATGCGGCAAAAAGGTTACAACCGCATCATAAAGCTTCCGACACGGAACCTCGAGTCCACTGTAAATACAGCTCGGGTAATAATAAAAAGCTCTATGTAAGGTAACGTTTGTAATGCAAACGAGGAACTTATAACCTGTAAGATTCAAGTATCTTTTAAAGTTATAAGGATGCAGTTATTACATAATACAGTTATTACTTATTGAATACATTACATAAGAAAATTATACAACGTTAGAATAGATTATATAAATAAGTCTCAAATTTTAAGACAGGAGATATATACGAAAAGCGGTTTTACCGCGAACATAACACTCCTGTTATAAGCAAGGAATAACCTGATAATCACAATTAGAAACAGTATATACATATAATATATTAATTATCTACATAATGGAACCTTTTTAATTAAGCTGTTGGAAGCGGCTCTCCTTAATAAGTTAACAAGTGAATCCAAAAAGGTGCTCTATCAAGTTCGTAATAATTAATTAATTTAACGTATCTTGCTTAAACAGTCATTCTCATCCTGTTGGTCATTATTTTTCATAATTGAATAATGATAGAGTAATTGAAAATGAACAGTTGTAGCGTCCTGCGAAAAGGGCACTTTTAGCTCATATCACGACTTCTTTAAATATGCACGGTATAGAAAGTATGATCTGTGAACACATCATAACAAGGGTATAAATGTGTCGTAAAGAATGTCCCACTATGGAATAAGAGGAGAGCCTATTGGCATGAACAGAGCGCAATTCGAGATTCCGAATCACTAATACAAAATATGAGTTAAAAAAATCCAACAGCGTCCGACTCGGGATTTGAACCCAGAACCTCTTGATTAGCAGTCACGCCCGCAACCACTCGACCATCGAGGCAGCGAGTTAGTCGTTACCGTTTAATCGCCGGCAATCAGACAAGTAAATCCTGGAGCAGCATTCCCACAAAGCAAGCGTTTCATTTATCAAATACCAGAAGTATGCCTACGGTGTAGAGTTCCACACTTTGTACAACTTGCGGGAGTGAAAGACAAAAGGATCACAACCCCGTGACTGAATGCAGGTTGCGATGTAAAACCTCGCTTTAGTTGCGTTTTAAAGCAAGCATTTTGATGTCGTTGTGATGTTTATGGAACCGTACATGTGATGTTTTTAGAGTTTTTGGGATTCGTGTGAGTGTCGTGTGATATATTTTAGTTCCAAAACATTTTATATGCTTTTGGAATAACAAACCTACGTGAAACTAGGAATTCAAAGATCTATTGGTGTAAAGTAACAATCCAATAGTCGTGACAAAAAATTAGAGATTTTTCCACCACCTCATGACCAACCGACCTCGAACAGGACTGTAGGAATAGAATAGGCTATTAGTGTCAGTTAGTACAAGTTGTTTATAAGGTTATTTGTTGGTCATAAATTGATGCCAGTACAATATAATAATAGTAATATAATCATAGTAATAATAGGTAACAGTATAATAATAGTAATAACAAGAATTGTATTTTTAATAGCTGTCAGCTGGATATCTTATAAATTAAGACCCCTTTTAATTAAGAAGTAGTTGTGAATACAGGAAACAATCCTAAATATTCTATACGACAAAGAGGTAGAACGTCGGTGATATACGAGTATGTATTAACATTAGCTATGGGGATTTTCCTTATCTGTCCTTCGTGAAAGTTTTTTGGAAATGTCGAGTTGTTTGTTCAGCGGATACGAAGTTTGTTAGTTACTTTAATGTTGAGTGTTATGCGGTTGGGCAGGCAACAGAACCGTGGAATTCTTAACCCGTAACTGCGTGAGGAAAAGCGGTTTATGTGGATTTGAGAAAAAGTATGCTTGAAGATAAGATTAAGTTTAACTTTACACAATGGCATTTGCAAGTCGAGACGAATGTACTCGTAAATACATATGTATGTATATCTGGTGAAACGTGGGAGTGTGCTACACTCCTCTACTTACCTCTCCGGGGATTACAGGCGTGAAGTTACTTTTTTTCTTTATTTTTCTCTTTTCAAAATTATTGTCTTTTAAGCTGCTCTGCTTCTATCCTATTAAAATACATTAAATTAGCGAGATTATACACCGCACATTTAAAGGAACATATTAAAGCATATTTACAGACAGCTTAATGAAGTTCGTTTATTAACAGAATGTTGGAATTAAACATTTTTCACTGCTTCCTTGGGTACTTAATTATGCTTTACACTTCTCTGAAAGCGATCTTATTCCTCGGTACTTTAAGCAATAGGAATATGCCTTATTTATACTTTGACGCAACAACATAACTGGTGCAGTATTATCGTGCTGTCATTTTAACAAACACTCATACACGAAGTGTTCTTATTCATCTAATATCGTTTATATTCGGCACTCGGTGCTCTCTGCCTACACATAGAGGAACCTGACGTAAAGATATATATTATTATGTAAATATTGAGTACCATTTCATGAATAACTCGTTGTCAGAGCGTCATTATGAGTTGGCTATTACTTTGTTCAGTAATTTATTAATGCACTGTTATATTTACTTCACTTTGAATGAATATTAATTGATTTGTTACTACCGTTTCTCTTCTTCTTATACATATTATTTGTTTACTGGTTAAAATCACTGTAATGTGTTCATCAACTGTTTGTTGCTGGCTAATTATAACGTCTCTGAACCGGGAGCTCTTTTAAAAAGAAAAAGGCGTTCTAAATACAAAATGGGTAAAATAAGTGAGAAACACTGCCTAAAAGTGACGCGTAGTTTTTTGGAGTGGAATTGTAATGTAAAAATCACATCAGTTTGAAACAATATAAAGTACAAGGTCTAATTCTAAATTTCCATCTGTTTTACTATACTGAAATAGATATGTGAAGAACTTAAATTTACTGAACGTTACAACATAAAATTATCCGTGAAAGACGAAAAAAGAATCATCTTTCAAAATTATCAGAGCATTGGAGACTTCAGTTTTTGAAATGTTTATATACAATAACGACCGCTTACCATTAGACAGCCGGTCAGCCTATTTGCTGGATTACATTGATAAAATAAAACACTTTAGTAATGTGGTATTATTTTATTAACTCATTAACTCATTCGGTTTATATTTCAAAAAAAAATATTGGTTAAAAGATTATACATAAGTGTATATGTTTTAAAAGTATAAAAAGATGAAACACACTTAAAGTTCAATTAATGTTATAATATATTTCCAACAATCTATTTTAAATCTTATCACCGTGTGCGAGAGCACATCATTGGACTAAATCAAGTATATGAATAAAAACAGATACATATAATAATATTTTGAAAATTTATCGTCTAACTTTCTTAAGCACCACCGCTAACGAGTTTCCGATACAATTCTTTCATCGATTTTTAATAAAATCTTATTTACGGCCTTAGTTAATTATGTTGCATTAATTTTTAAGAGTACAAATACCTACGAGTATGTTTATATAAATTATGGAATAATTGGAATGTGTAAATAAAACTGACAACATCACGTTCGGATATTAAATATGTGTTTAGAATATTATGATTAATTTATAAAATCTATTATATACATGTTTATATATGTATATGTATACAGTGGGACGTAAACGTAACTGGTGCATTATGGGATAGTGCTATATTCTTCCGCTTACCTCTTCGTGGATTAAAGGCGTGATGTTACGTTTCTATTTTAAATTAAATGGTTTTATTGCAAAGAGACATGCAGTAATGCAGACAATGTAGGTGCGAGAAGCTAAAATATAATAGACAGGTACCAATCATCTCATAAATCTACTCGTGAGTTTAGACCTAGGCCAAGGATCAGATTTAAATAAATAAATAGAATAGTAATTTAAATTAATTTAGATTGACTAGTAGTGGCTCGGAGTCTTGATAAGTGCCCGGTATATGGCAATAGGCTCACCACCTATTCCATCGTGGGACTAAAAAGTAACTAGTGAAACGTGGGAATGTTTTACATTCCTCTGCCTACCTCTTTGGGGATTACACGCGTGAAGTTACTTAATTTAAATTAATATATATATTTTTTGTATTTATTAGTCAGCTCTCTCTTTCTCCCCGTAAGGGACCTGGTGTGAACATTGTATGTATATATAAACTTAATAAATTTCTATAAGCATTTTTGGTAAATCTAATGTAAAAATATGCTAGTAATCGACTAACAAATTTTTTTGCCGCAAAAAAATCTGAAGCAAACTTATTTGATTAAAACTACAAAAATGCATCGGAAAACCAAAATTCACAATACATTCCACTTCACACCACTGTTTCAAAATTAACAATACACTCCACTCCTATTTGTTTAGTCTAATTAATAGATTTCTGTGTGAGAATTTGCCGCATACATGCACTGTGAAATTGACTGGTTTGACGACCATAAACAAACAATTTTAACGCACGCTTTTTAGTTTAATTTTCGACACAAGAGAACTATGTACGAAAGGAGTTTCAGTGGAATTTTCCAAAATAAAACTATTTGATATTTGTTTAGGGACGATAGAGTACTAAATCAATTTTTTTTCCTATCACCAGCGCCGAGGTAAAGAGACAGTAAGAATGACTGTCTGAGTGAAGTAGACGGTTAATACTTTCACAATGAAATTATAAATTTCTAAAGCGCTTTATATTATATATTTTTACATATTACATTAATACGTTACGTAACATAACGCCTGTAATTCCAGAAGCGATAGGCAGAGCAATATAGAACACTCCCACGTTTCGCCACTTAGTTTACGTCCCACTATGGAAGCCGTGGTAAGTCTGTTGCAATACACCGGGCACATGTCCGGACTTCGAGCCACTACTAGAAAATCTAAATTATAAAAATTTTGTAGTGCCCGATCCAGGATTTCAACCTAGGACCTCCCGAACGGCGGTCGCCCTTGCAACCAACACGACCAACAAGTCAGTCAACGTACTTTAATACGTTCACATGTTCATTATCAATAAAATAAAAAATGGCGGGAAAGATCTCTAGCAAAGTCAATGTTACTACATACACTGATGCCCTCTTTTCCTCCACAGGGCCATCCCCCCCACCAGCGCAGTCGACAACCTCTCGCGTTGAACAGAACGAGCTCACAGTCTCCTTCCCGCCCTTCGATGATCTCTACAACATCACGCCGGAGAAGCACTTCGGCACTGATAACAACACCGTGGTGACGTCACAGACGGGATCCACCGCGCTCCTGCCCTGCGTCATAAGGAACATCGGCGATGGCATTGTGAGTATCGATGTTTGGAATTCTTAATATGCTGTTTGTATAATGAACACGTACTGTATTACTTAGTACATTCATACTGTATAAATCAAGTATACCCATATCTACATACATATATATTTAAGTAGGTATATTTATACGTTAATTGTTTCGTGAGTGTTATACATGACGAAGAAATAAGCCGGCTTGACGCACGTATTTTTACGGGGTGGCCCGACTAGTTTTGGACCTATACGAAGTACGTCCGCATGAGCTCCTGCTGATTGCAGCGTGTACGCGATGAGGACGGCCACCCCTAAAAGATATATTCGTTTTTTGTTTATATTTACTTTTTATCTCTGTGTATCCGTAAATAACATAACATCGCGCCTATAATATCCGAAGTGGTTGGCACAGAAGCATAGTACAATACCACGTTTGACCAACGTGTACATAAAAAAGTACCATAATGCAACTTAACATCACTCCTGTAATCCCCGAAGAGGTAGACAGAAGAGTATAGTTCACTCTCACGTTTCACCAGCTACGTTTACGGCGTAGCATGGAGTAGATGTTGAGCCTATTGCCATACACCGGGCACACATCCAGACACCGAGTCACTACTAGAAATTCCAAGTTCGAAAGAACCAATAGTAGTCAATACTTATACTGAATGCCTACTGATATTGAACCCATAACCTCGCGATCGGCAGTCGCGCTTGCAACTACTTGATCGGCGAGGCAGTGGAGTGTATATAAAAAAAGAAAATAAAATAAGAATGGCAATATGCCATATGTCGATCTTAATGGACTTATTACTTACATATTTGTACTTTGCACATAAGCTTCGACTAATATCAGAAAAGTGAAATAGTAAGTAATGAGTACGTGTATGTTATGTGAAAAATCTCCTCGGGGTAGGATCACGTCCAGCAGTGGAGTTGGGCTGTTGTCGACGTACATATATGTATATTACGTTGAAAAAAAATTAATGTTGCCCGGTCTTAGCAACCGAGTTGGGCAAAAATGTACAAAAGATTAAAATATTAAAATACAACCCCAAGGGCAAAGAATTTCCACCCTTTGCGGACAGTCTATTTAATATATGTCCATATTTACCTGCAGCCTGAATTTTTTCGCTCACACTGTTTAGGTACCGGCTACACCGCTGACGATGACGGATGTTCGGAGCTCTTGTTTTTTTTAAACCCCATTGTTAATTTATCGACCTATTGGATACCGGAGCTACAGGTACCATATCCAGCAGATGGACCGGTTAGGGTATAAATTATTCAATGATAAGTTATCTTAATCTTAGTTTTTCACCTATGTAAAAGCATTTTAAATTCCGTCCCTATATCATTGCCTATCTACTGCCACCAAATCTTTGTATCTTATTATTATTATTGTGTCTTATTATTATTACTGTGTCTTATTATTATTATTATATTATTATTATTATTATTATTGTGTCTTATTATTATTATTATTGTGTCCTATTATTATTATTATTTCTCAAAGTTATCTTTATACGTGTCTCTATATCTTAAGCTGTCTTGAATACAGTTTCTCTGTATGTTAATATATCTCTACTATTTACATTCTCATCCATGTACATTCTCTGTATGTGAATATATCGTAAATTTAGTCTCCCTCATAATTTTAAAATCGTACGAAGTTAATATACTAAAATTGTATGTATGAAATTCACAAAACGATCGCCAACGATGCAAAAAGTAACTTAATCCATTTGAAAAACACAGTAAAAATGTGTGATGTGGAAATTTTTACTCCATTTTCGTGACATATGTTAGGGTACGTACACTCTTTGAGTTTCGGCGAATTGGATTTCAGTAAGCCAGTTTCCCGGCAGTTTCCATTAATTCTATAGATTGAATTTTATTACCACTTTGATATAAAATACATTTTTGAATACGCTGGTCTATACGTTTGCAGAAACGAAAGCTATAAAATAGTTCGTCGGATGAAAATTTCTTCAACAATGTCTAGTATAATGAAATTATGAGTAATGAAATAATGGTACTTATGAGTATTTTCAATCCAATACTTAAACTGACATATAGATCTATTATTACAACATTATAATAAATTTAACATAAATGCAGTGAAAACTTCACGAGGCCTTTATGGCTGGAAGTGAAGGTGGAAGGGCGAGTGCTTATAATATCGCCAACCTCTTGATCAAGGTTGCTAGGTTGCTCGCAAAACTCTAACCTTCGCAATCCCCCTTCTCTCCCTCCCCTTCTGTTATTCTACATATCAGAAGCCAGAATGCGTCAGAGGGACGCACCGTTGCATAAGTGTTAAAGCCCAAGTATAAAGGTTTTAGCGATTTCACTTAAAACAATTAAAACACTCGCCATTATACAGGCCTTAACTCATGTGATTTTTCTCAGGCTACCTCAAAAAAAATCGTCAATTTAATCGGTAAATATTCAACCATAAAATTGAAATACTTTATGCTCCGGAAAAGTAAACTCCGCTACTAAAAATACCAATAACATGTAAAATTTTTGATTAATAGATTTTTGTTATTATTAAGAATTACGTAGTGGTATGGACGAGTCATAGAAAAAATTGTGCAAAATAAGCAAAATACATTGATCTCCAGCCCGCACGCCCATGGGGATTATGGGTGAAAACTCCTCATAGAAAGGCGCGTAACAATAATTAACAGTATGAAACCGAAAAATATTATAATATCTCGTTCGATCAACATCTCGAAATATGTTTAATTTGAAAGTGTGGAAATCGCTTCTAACTTGAACCACCACATTACACAGGGAGTTTGATTAACGTCAACATCATGTATGTGCGACAAAATGCGCTGTCGACGTATATAAAGAGTACGGCAAAAAAATATCAATTAAACTTGGCTCAGATATTAAGAAGGACGACGTTTTCGTATAGTTAGGTAATCTTGCACCATGAATCAAGAAGACAATATAAATTTCGATTCCCATCTTCGTTGTCCACCATTTCATTATTCAACGGTTGTTCAAACGTAGATTGAGCGAGATTAAAACAACAATATATGTAATCGGTATACTTCATGAACTTTGTGGAGTACCTACTCTAAGTTTTGCACATTTCCTCGCGATGTTTTCCTTTACTGCTAAGCAAGTGACATTCAATCTTAATATGGCACATAGCTTTGTAAAGAGGTGCTCCTTAAGATTTCAACCAAGAACCTCCAAAGTGGATTGCTAAATTCTAAACCACCAGGCTTTTACTGTTTTTTTATATTCCTATGTAATGAGAAAACCAAACCAATTAAATCAAAATGTGCCAAGATTACTTTTCAAATTTTTTTCGTGGAGAAACCATAGAAAAAGAAACGTAATTAATTTGTAAGCGTACCACTAACTTGGCGCTCAGGTAATAGGCCAGCTTAATTAAAGTCTAAGTTACCAAGTTCTGTTCCTTGGGCGTAACTAAAGACTTTTTTATCTAATACTTGATAAAGGCCAGATGTTTTAGTATTCATTCATATTATTTGGAAAATACTAAAAGAATAGCTTTAGAAGTTATTCAGTATTTTTTATTATAATTCATTAATTATTAAGTAAGTAATATTTACAATTGACGGAACACGCCTATCACGCCTTTAATCCCCGAAGAGGTATGCAGAGGAATGTAGTACACTCCCACGATTCACCACTTACGTTTACGGCACACTATGGAATAGGTGGTGGCCTATTGCCATAAACCAGACACATTTCAAGACTCCGAGCCATTACTAAAAAATGTAAATTAGAAAAATTTAGTAGTGCCCGATTTGAGAATTTTAACCCAGGACCTCCCGATGGGTAGTCACGCTTGCAACCAACACGAAAATCGAGGTAGTCGAGTATTTACAAGTTACATTATCGTTGAAAAGAAAATCTCATCTATTATATAACATTGCGTGCGATCAAATGTTTACCCTAGTGGTTCAGATTTTTGTCTCTCCTTCCATACATGGGGGGAGTTCGAATTCCTACAGGCAGATCTCACATATTGTATTCTTCCCACAAAGGAAAAAGAAGAAAGGAAAAGAAAGAAGAAGGGGAAAGAAAGAAGGGAAAAGAAAGAAGAAGGGAAAAGAAAGAAGAAGGGAATAAAGAGGAAAGGAAAAAGAGATAAGAATTATGATGACAAGAGAAAAGGATGCTAATAATTATGTAACAAGGGAAAGGCATTACAATAATTATTATGGTAACAGAAAGCTTTATCAAAAGTTTAAATATCAGAAGGATAAAGTAATTCCTTGTTAACCTAATGAACTTTCACCGATCTCAGTAGAGACTGATTGAACCTCGCTGCGATCGGCGGGAGCTCATCAATAAGGATCTCAGATAAATCAAAACTAGTTGGTCTATTGCTAAGAAGATATTGCTAAGAAGAAGTTAATTCTGTCCATAATATGTATATTCTTGTACATTTATAAACAAATACTCACGTAACTTTTCATAGTAAAATAAAGTAACATAAATTTGGACCATAAGCAAGGATTTATATAATGTTTACGAGCATCGTTAAAAATAAACTATTACAATATGTTACACAAATCAGCGTCCCATAACCCTATATTAGCCCTTAGCCCCTTAACCCTTCCCAAATTGGTCCAAATGACCCATGTTTGCATCTTCAGACACCCTAATTACCGGCCCATTGTTCCAAATACATCAATAGAACCTCTAAAACATTAATGGTCTATTACTTATTACAAAGGGACGTTTATGAAAAACAAGTTGAATTTACCGTCGGCTCTTTTAACGGCGTGACTTCTGATCTAATGGCATTTGGCAAATTGTACTTTAGCATGCACACAATAAGGATTGAATTGGTTTGTGTGTCTGTAAACTCGATTACCTGGGCTAATTACTGTATGCCCTTATTTTACACCTCAGAAATTACAGTTCACGCTCCGCGGAAGGTTAAGTGGGTCTTTGGAGCTCATTTTAACTTGCAATTGGTGCGGTAAATCTTGAACGGTGTCAGCTTTGCGAAAACGTACTTTTGTTATTTGGCAATCACTTACACAAACACCTAAATATACATAAAAAAATTCCGGATACTGTCCTGATAAACTTCTTTCACCTTACCTATATATATATATATATTAAAATTGACATACATGCGACTCTATTAACGATTGCTTTTGCCTTGCTTTAAGACGTTATTTGTCTTTCATCATCATTATCATCAACAGCTCATTTTCATCCCCTGCTGGACATAGGCCTCTCCAATGGCAGGCCACTGAACTGGATATTCAACTCGTTGCATCATTCCGCTGCCAACCACTGCGTATATCATCACACCATCTCGCTCGTGGGCGAATTCACCTTTTTGTCTTTACGCTAAGAAAATGACAAGCTTACACATGTGGTTAGTTAGTGGTTAGGTAGTGGTTAGTGACCCGGGCTGGTGATCCAAGCTTTATGGTTTCGATTCCCGCCCAAGTCAAACATTTGTGCCATTAATATCTATAAACTTTGCGAGCTCAATTATTATTATTCTGTACATATTTAGAAAGATTAACTGCCTCGTTGGTCGTGTCGGTTACCCACGCGACTACAGATCGAGAGGTCCTGAGTTCATATCCCGGGTTTTGATTATTGGATTTTAAGACAATTGGATTTATGTTACTTATATTTTTCTAATTGTGGCTCAAAGTCTGTATATGCGCACGATGTATGGCAATATGCTCACCACCAATCCCATAACGGAACGTAAACATAACTGGTGGAACGTAAGAAAGTAATGTACTCCTCTGCCTACCTCTTCGAAGATTATAGGCATAATTGTACATTATGTTTAGAAAATTTTATATTAGGGATCGGTATGGTGGCCTTTGTACTGAAATAGTCCCAAAATATTACTATTATTATTTTGTTCCAGGTATCCTGGATACGGCGGAAAGACTACCATCTGTTAACAGTAGGCTTGACCACGTACAGTTCAGACCAAAGGTTTCAAGCAATCCATCTACAGCATTCTGAGGTACGTTGAATTATTTTTATTATCAGCTATAATCATGGTAGTGACGTATTTTCAGCCAGTATTTAATAAATCGGAAGGAACCCTCTAGTTTAATAATCTAGAAAAAGCATATTAAAAATGAAAAGCTAAAATGAGCTTATAAATTATGCTTATATATTGTATTATTTGAGCTTATATTTTTATATATATTATATTTTGAGATTATATTTTGAACTCATATGTATTATTGAGCTTATATATTATATTATTTGAGCTTATAAATTATGAGCAAAAACCTCTCAGCGAAGACTTATCCACCTCTCACGAAGTCCAGCAGTGAACTAAGACTGCCTGATGATGATGAGGAGGATGTGTAAAAGTGAAAATGGGGTAAGAAGAAATTAGGACAACGAAAATAGTTGAAGTCAAGTAATGCTGATATGCAGAACTTCGGTGCGCAATTTAAAAAAGTCAGTGTTTTCCATGTGGGGGACCGTGAACGAATTGTCATCAAAATAATTGGTGTTTTGGTCAAATGGATGATGGTGCCAGTCTACATTTGTACACTAATAAATCAACTCAGTCTTTATGCATCTCATCTACGAGCAATTTTAAATGGGACAGATACTAACACTATTTGGAATCATTACCAACAAATACTGGATTAATGTTAAGGACAATCATATTCTTGTAATTCTTCTACCAACGAATATCAACTAAATAAATTATATAAAATTTCTCTAACCGATCTTACTGTCACTAAAATCCGTATTCTAAAGTCCTATTCGAGGTCAGCTGCAGAGGTGGATAGGTGACAGCGGCTACTTGGCGGCGATATTTTATCGCTCCTCACACATAAAAAAAAAACAATATCTAGGTAGGTAGGAATCGAACCCAGAACATAGCACGGTGTACCAGCGTTCTAAGTTACCCTAAGATTCATACCTCCATTACTAAAGCATAATGAAACCTTTATAATATCTATAAAAGATCCAATTTAAATGAATCAATACCTAGGATGTAATCCCTATAATCCCGATAATCCCCCTATTAGTGCGACATAATGCCTCGGTCCCTAGATCAATGGGCATGAATATAGCTTTGCCGCTTCGGTGCCGTGAACTTACTTGAGTCATTACGTTACATTGTCAGTTATCTTATACAAAACTATTTTCTGTTCCCTTGTCGTCGGTTTCTATGTGAGTGATAAATTACAAAGATGTAAAAATGTTTATTTCAAAGGAAAGATAATTTACAAATTTACATACATGCGAGGTCTGGTATTTGGGTTAAAAAACTTGAATTAATTTATATGGCTCGGGGCTAACTGTTTTATTTATTACATTTCCATTGCATCGTGATAAATGAGGAAGATACGATAACAGCGTAAGAATGAATTTGACTATAATGTATGTGGATTGTGATTGGATGTTACAAACGTAGTAACATCTGTGTTCATTCCCTTCTCGAATAAACACGGTCTTATTGGATAAATAAATACAGTCCCGTCTTTTCATTCCTCGAAACACACAACAATGTTTGTTTCAACAACGACAATTGTATGGGTTATGTTACAGATGTAGTAAATATGTCACATGAAAGTTACTATCGGTGTTGTTACATTACATTATGTTTCAGGACTGGACGTTGAAAGTTAGATTCGTTCAGAAACGCGACGCTGGTGTCTACGAGTGCCAAGTGTCGTCGCATCCACCTACCAGCATCTTCTTGCGGCTCGATGTCGTTGGTAAGTTCTTACCTTCTCTCTTACGTATACTTTCTCTCTGTCTCTCTCTCTCACACACACAAATACACACAATCACACTTACACATTTTCATTCGCTCACACCTTGCTCCTGCGGTTTCAAGGTTTTGGTTTCGGCCTGACTTTCGGTATAATTACTCTATGTGTGTCTATGTGTCACCAATCCTCAGTAAAAAATCGTACTAAAGTTATACCTCCTCTTACCTCCACTAATTTTACTGCCTACACATGTAAATATTTTTCTTTGGTTGACCACGATATGCGAAACACCTTAGTGCACCACTATATATGATACTTATGCAAGCAAAATTGCAATAATTTGCAATTTGGTCAATTGCAATAATACATTATTGCAATAATTGACCAAAGCAAATATCACATCCCGCATAAATTCCCAATATCACATTCATATTAAAATTATAATTAGATGTAATGTTATTAACTAGTGAATTAAGCCGTAATTAGATGATAATATCTCAATTTATGCAGCTAATTGTGTAATTAATGCATATTGATTAGACGGACTCTAGCACTGGCAATCGTTAATCAGTTGTAATGTTGAATCGTAAGTATCGATAAGCTCCTATTGTTCCACTGTTTGACACTGGTTCTTTTACACCTGCCTATTTCAATCCGCTACTGGAAGTGAATAGCTGTCTCTACCCATCGCTTTTGAAGAACATTTTTGATTTGTAATCAACACATTGAGCAAACTGTCGTGTATAGATAAAAATCGGTTTTTACTGGACGAATAATTTACACACATGCATACATACCTTCAAGCCAGGTCCTTTACGGATTAGGCAGAGAGCTCGAAGTGTCAAATCTCAGTTCGTACGTACCTGAAGTGCTTCTTCCACATTCATCACTCTCTTTATACATTTTACTATTTCTTTTGTATGGTTACGCAAAATAACAGTTTCATTGATCAATCAATGGCTGTTCTACATTGTTATATATAATTTTTGTACTAATGCTCGAAAATTTAGTTCGGATTAAATATAAAATACAGTTTTATGATTTATGAATTTTGTTGGCGGGTAATATGAATAAGCATAATAGTGTTCATTGTTTGATAATACCAAATAGGAGCTATTTAATATTCCAAACGATGTCACATTATTCGCAACACAATTTCCATTGCACTTTTTCAATTATAATTATAAAAAATATCCACTGCCTTGTTTGTCCCCTTGGTTGCAAGCGCAATTGCCTACAGATTTTTCTAATTTAGATTTTTTAGTAGTAGCTTAGAGTCTGGAAATATGCCCGGTGTATGGCAACAGGCTCACCACCTATTCCATAGTGTGACATAAACGTAACTGGTGGAAGGTGGGAATGTATTACATTCCTCTGCCTACTTCTTCAGGGATTACAGTCGTGATGTTCCGTTTACGTATTATTTCATTGACTACCCAATTTACATACCCGTTTGTGGTAGACTCGACTCGGTAGACCCGATGGTGACAGACTCACTATTGTCAATACTTACATTGACCTCCCTCCTAGCTTGCAATCCGAGACTATACTTACTTGTTTCAGTGATTCCTGCCATTACTAAATTACTGTCAGATGAGTTCAACGCAACATCACGCCTGTAATCCCCGAAGAGGTAGGCAGAGGAATGTAGAACATTCCCACGTTTCACCAGTTACTTTTAAG